>OENT01001160.1:32123-54681 GCA_900239685.1 Rotaria macrura | reverse complement strand
TCATTTATTTTTAAAAAATAAAGATAAATGATTAATTTATCTTTATCCTTTATTTTAAAGGAAAATAAAAATAAAGGGTCACCCCTAGTTCTAAATTACATTCGATCTTTGATTTGTTGATTTCCACCAAGGCATATAGAGGTCGATGGACATATCGTGCATTCTTGGAAAATTCTTCCGAAATAATATCAGTTGACATCGAATCTTCCTGGTAGACAAGTTGCCGAAAGATTCCGTTCACACCGTTGATAAGACCCAATTCAATTGCAATATTTTGTGTTAAAATGACAGGCATTCCGGGAACAAGAGGTAATAGACCTGGTAGATGCTCCGTTTTGCTATCCGATAACTCTAATAATTTCTTAATAAGTGCTCGATCTTCAATTGGTTTGCCTTTGCAGGTGTCTTGGGCAACGCATACTATTGCTGTTTGTCCTACTTGTTCTGCTTTGTGACTAACTGCCTTGTTGTTCAATTTTGTTCGTACTTCATTACGGAATACGAGAATCGGAGCCTAAAAAGATGAAGATGATGAATTTTCTAAAACTAGAAAAAAAAATTTACTTTATTCCACGGTGAATCACTTAACAAGGATACGGAGGATTGCCCCACTATTCGTGTTAACAATAATTCGTAGTCATCGTAGTTACATTCTCCATGACGAAGCCGTTCGAGCAGCTGAAGGTAACGTGGATCCTCTGTTCTCATCTGTTGAGTAAGTTTGACCACACAATTGATTTGCAGAATTAAAGAACGTGCAACACGTTGTTGAATTTGTTTTTCAGTTGCTATCTTGTTCGATTTACTTTTGACCGGTTAAGTGAAATCTGTATGTAGGGGTACATCATATACAGGCCGATATTGTAAATAATCGCCGAAGAAGATGACATTTACACCACCAAATGGAACTTGAGGATCAGTATGTTTTGCAGCACATATAATTCGGTTGAGTTTCGCAAGTAGAGTTAAACCAACCATACTCATCTCATCAATTAAGAGGTATTCAACAAGAGCTCATTCTTTCTCGAGTTTTGAATCGCCTGGTTTAATCGTACGCGCCTTTCTTGAGTTACGCTGTTCACCCAAAAATGAATGGATGGTCATGCCATCGATTTCAGCAGCAGCAATACCAGTAGGTGCTAACTTCCGTATCATTTGTATTCTTTTTGTAACTGCAAAGTATTTGGTAAAAGCATGAATCAATTGTGATTTGCCTGTGCCACCACTTCCAGGTACACACATTATAAGCTGACCATTATTGTCACCTGAAAATATAATGTGCTTCAATATGTGATGACTTCTATTATAAAGATTACCTGTACGACAACGGCTATCACCATCAAGATGACCTGTTATGATCATAAATGCAGCCTGTTGTTCTCGGTTCAGTGTAAATTCATCGGCAACATTCTTCTGAGTACAAGAGTTCGCTTTAACTGATATTACAAGAGGAATTGAGCCATAGTTTTCGTATCTCTTCGTACTAATATTGTTTAGAGTCACAACAGTGGCAACAGCATTTCTTGCAGCATCCAAGTTCAACATACCATCATCGTCTTTGTCAAAGTCGCCCGTAATCAAACCTCTTCTAATCTATTCTTTCTCAGTTTTCAGCTGCTCTTGCCATTTTGTGTTTAATCGAACAAGACTAGGTGTTGCAGAAATGAATGGTACCTATAATTGATCAATACGGGCACTCGGTTCATTTAAGGAATATTGGTCATATGCTGCAACAGAAGTTTTACGATTACTGTCGAGCCTACAGATCACATTCAAATAATACGTACTGTTTACAATGTTGAATCGTCCGACATTCTTGACTGCTTCGATTGTTTCTTCAATATATTTCTTTTCTGTTGAGTTTTTTGTAGCATTAGACATAGCAACTGTGTTTTCATCCAAATTACCTAATAATTCAAGTAAATCGTCACTATCATCAGTGCCATATTCACCATCGATTTGATTAGTCGGTATCAGTAAAGGATCGACTAAGCCATTGTCGGTTTGTGCTTCGGCGATAACTTGAAGTAAATGATCATCGCGGTCCTTTTTACATTCATGCAAAAGTTGAATGTTTTCTATTATCGTCCATGAATGTCTCAAAATAAGATGTTGTCGAGATTTAAATGCATCTTCCCATGTCTGATTGATGTCACAAATATCAGCCACAGTACGCCAGGGCACGAAAAGTGTGAGAATAGCCCGACAATATCGTTCTCGAGTATCATCACGATCTTGTCGAGGTATCTGAGGGCCATAGAGAACAGGCACGTGAGGTTCACTGTATTCATCATTAAATATGTTGAAGCCTGAGGATGTTGTTTTTGAAAACGAAATCGTTCATTAGGTGGTCGACCTTTTTGAGTATTTTTTTCTTCTATTGATCCCGCTATCTTTGATAAATATTTAAGATCTGGAGTATTCATTTTTGTGTACTCAAAAAGTGAGTACACTACTAAAATCGGTCAGTGTGTCCGGCCGTCCGTTTATCCGATAACTCTTCACAATTACATTCGATTGAGTTGAAATTTTGTGCACAGAATAGTCTAATCAATATCTAGGTCAAGTTCGAAGATGAGAAGGATCCGTCGAGAAATGGCTGAGTTATTGAAAAAATTGTCATTTTTCACCAAGCAATCCCTGAGGTGGGGTACAGGGAATTTTTCAAAAAAAACTTTTTTTTCACAATTATCCACAAGATATATAAATCGACTCAGTTTTTAACGCTGATTCTGAATCTGATTTCAGTTTAAAAAAAAATCGTAGTTTTCTAACGAAACATTGACTGAAAAGGTCTCAAAATACACAAAAACTGCATTCAGAAACTAAATTGCCTAGATATGTCTCAGTTGGCCAGTAGTGTTGGGATTTACTAAATACCTGGTTCTGTAGCTATTTAAAAGGACTATCGAAAGGTAAAAACCCGAAGTCAATAGATATTAATATTGACCAAACCATCCCTGAGGGGTAGTACAGGGATTATTTTTTAAAAAACTTTTTTCTCAGAATTATCCACAACGTATATAAATCGACTCAGTTTTTAACGCTGATTCCCAATCTGATATTAGTTTTGAACCAAATCGCAGCTTTCTAACAAAAAATTGGCTGCAAAAAGGTCTCAAATGCACAAGAACTGCATCTAGAAACAAAACTGCCTAGATATATCTGAGATGATCAGTAGTTTTGGAGTATCCCAAAAAGGTTTACCAAGATACTTCATCCGTGCACACATTCTAGAATGACTGATTTGTCTCATTCACGTTTTGAAGTACACATAACTCTCGGACATAAGTCCGAAGTTTTCACATTTATTTTCTTATAGAATATGCTAACAAAGTCATATAAGCACATTCTGTTGAGATTATCGGAGCGATATTGATAATCGATTCGTGTGTTAACGAGAACATATTTTTTGTCGTGTTCAGCTGATTGAATTTGAAAGTGTTCTTCGTCGTTGTTGTCATTATCAATAGCCTCATCATCATCTATATCATTGTCTATCACATCTAAATATGAATAAAAAATGAGTTATAAATATATTTATAATACTGTAATTTAGTCGATCTTTGCGTTTGCTTCTTTCATGCAAATATTTAATCCAATGCTTAGAAGATTTCTTTTCGTATAGTTGAGCTGATATAATTTTCTTTATATACTAGCCCTTGACCTCTACTTGAGAATAAACAGCGTGTCAACTGTGTATCACAAAAAAAAAGAATGAAGTGAACTATCTAAACGATTCTCATCGAAAAAGCAATGAATGATTCAATTTAGGGGAACTTTTCTTATGTGTTATTTTATGCATTCTAGATAGCTAATAACTAAATATAGTTATTCATTTATCCTTGGTGCTTTCACAGAGAAACCTCTATGATCTAGCTTGATCAAGGATACACACTTTCAAAACACCAAATCAGAGATTGGTATACTCACCCTGTGCTGCAATTTCCGATTTTTGTTGAGCACACGTTTCATTTAGTTGTGTTTGTAAAAATCGTTCAGTTTGAATTAAAAAGAGACCTTGGAATCTATGCGTTGTATAGTGATCATCCCAATTCATAAGATAAGAAGCTACTTGAACGCCAAATAATTCTTGTTGAGAAGCAAGCATATTATAACAACGCAGAACGAGTTTACGAGACTTCTCGATTGTACTTTCGTTATTAGTTTGATTTCTTAAATTCTGAAGTGATGTGATGCTTTTTTCTACCAAAGAAAACGTATCATGAAATGAGAGACTCGTTTTAGTCACATAATCAGTAATATAATAGACAAGAGCCTTTGCATCGCTACCACTCCAAATAAATTTGATGTCCATACTTGAACGGCAAGCTGCGATGAGGTATTCATTAAAATTATTGATCCAAGGATCGGATCGTCGCATACAAATATTCCCAGTAGCAGGATCAATTGTTGAATTGGATATTAATTTACGCGGCATACGCATTCAGCACGTTTTTGTATCACCTCGATTAGCATTCCAGTATTTGTAGCACGTATCACTGTGTTTATGAACATTACTTGTTTCGACGAGCTGTACTACATCTGCACGAAATCTTGATGCAAAATTAGGTGATGATGGATTTGGAGTAGGTAAGCTAGCAGGAATTATTTTTTATTCATTACGTGAATCATTCGTTGCTAAAAAAATAAATCTATACTTTAATTGTTTTTATGATCACTATACAAACCACAGCTCGGCTGAGCATGCACTGTTGTTTCTGAATATCTCTTTGGCGATGATGTAGCAAAGCTAATCGATGAAGCAGATTGTCTTTTCATTGGTGTTGATCGAGTATTGCCGAAATTACTTGTGTCTTGTTCCAATCCTGAGAGATCGATGGTTTTTAAAGCTGAATATATGTCATCGCGTGATAATCTTGAGGGAGTAACGCACACTCCTAATACTAAAATAAAAAGAATAGATTACATGGGAAAAGGATTAAAACGTTTTGTACTATCTGGATTTTCAAAGGTACGTTTGCCTTTGAATTCATCTAAGTCTTCTTTGACAATATCTTCTAAATATGCTTTTAATTTTTCCCGAAAATCAGCATTTTGAATTTTTTCTTTCAAATCAGATGGCTTAAAATCATGATCAAGCCGAATAAGAAGGTGTAAATGAAGAGAGCCACGTCCTTGATTTATAACAGTAGCAAAATAAGCTTTTACAGGTCCAAGAACACCACCAACTATCATAGTATCTAATATATTGGTGATCAATAAATGGAAAAACTTGGCAGTAGCCACAGGATGTGAAGCAATAGTTTCGGCTCTTTTATAAGTAGTCATTAGTTGCTCGATTTGAATGTTATCTAAATCAAGCTTGACACCGGCAAAGTATAGTGCCACAGGACTATGAATATCAGCTGGATTCAAAGTTAGAAAAATGCTTGGCAGACCTTGATTATAGATCAGTGCATGAATGCGAGTGCGCAAAGCTGTTCGTGAATATGTTGAACCCATAACTCGACCACCGATGGTCTTAATATGATTGAGTAGTTTATGTAATGGCGCATTGGATGTCGAACTAAACGTATTTTTTGCACTATTGTTGAGAGCCATTTCAATGTCGTTACTGTTTAATGACGGAATTTCCTGAGCAGATGCATGAAAATAAGGTTTCGTGGCTATCAGTTGAGCATGAAAACAAGCATCACGTCTTTGCAAAAGATTAAAAACTACAAATATAAAACTATGATTTGTTTCAAAGTGTCGATCGTCATATGATAATAGGTAACGTATATGTTCTCGTAATTTTATTTCAACTGGACGCAATTTATCTTCGGGCGATCCATATCCATAACAGAATAGAGTTGGATACAGCCCTAGTAGTAGTTTTGGATTAAAATATCCATTAACAGGTTTCGATGAATGAGGAATTACGTAAATACTTTCGGCATCCATCTGATCGGTTCCTCTGTCATTTTTCATTTTTCGTAAAACATAACTTTTAATTTCGTCTGAAGTTACGGTGGATCCATTCACATCGAGAACACCACTACAAAGGAAAAAGACTTTAAAAATGACTTATTTGCTGGTAGATCTTACCTATTGCTAATAGGGACGGTGTCTGAATTTGTGGATTCCGTTGGATCAGCTAATGGATCAGGAACATATCTGACTCTTTCAGATGGAATTTCTTCATCACCGATCTTCTGTTCCATCGTTAACATGATGGCTTCTGGCACGTCATCTTCGGGTAATTGATTAATATTATGAAGATTTATCTCGACATTTTGATAAAGTATGTTATTTTTTTTCAGCCAATGCAATGCTTGAGTAACTTTTTTCTTACGGACTGTTAAGATCTTCTTAAGATGGACACGTTCAAGAGGATGTGCACCAACAAAAATCACTTTTAATGTATCACACAAATCATCAAGTTTTAGCGGCAAACTGTTAACGATATTCGGTAAACTTTGAAGAAAAGTAATACAATTGCCTTTCAATGCTGCTTGAGCAGTTGTAGCTGAGTGAAATGGTGAATGAAGTTTTATCACACAGCTATTATGACGATAGAGTGAAATTAGCTTTTCTTCTGGAATTGTTAATCCTTGTAATTCAGTAGGGATGTCGCCTAACCACATATTATTAGCAGGTGAAAATTTAGGAATGTTTCCTTTTGACAGAGAATCGTGACACTTTTGGCAAATTGTACACATCTCTACTGTATTTTGGTGGAACAAACCATTCACGTATAAGACAATACCGTTGTCATATTGAACATATGATGAATTACAAGTTGAGGTACCTAAAATAGCGATATTTTTTAAAATGAATTCCTAATTTATTAGAATCATAGACTACTTTGAGTGGGTCTCGTTCTTTGTATAACGCTGTCATTCTCGGAGATTCCAATATATTCGCCAGCGTATTGTACTGGAGATGTTTGACTGGTTATGATGAAATCTTTGAGCGTGTCAGGAACTTTAAGCAAATCAATGTTAGGAATTTTCGAGACTGGTAATTTCTTCGACTTTTGCGCTTGAGTGCGCACGTTACACATAGCACAAGTAGCTTCAGACAATGCTGACATGGACATTTTTTGAAGAAATTTCTGCAAGCAATCCTCTTTCAGATTACGGGAGATGGATTCCGGCCAATGCGATGAAATAGAACTTCTGTGTTTTTTGGTGATATCTTCATTGTTTGTAAAATCGTGAATGCTGTGAGTGTCCCATAGGGCACTAGCTTCAGTTTCGTTCAACTTAGTGGAAGGGTTTTGTTGCTGTGTATTTTGTGTATTAGATGTAGATTTTTCAACTACATTTTTAGCTCTATTTACCTGACTTCGCTTTCTTTGTTTTTCTAGTCGAATCTGGCGTTGCTCTTCTGTTTCGTTCATACGACCGGATTGAGCCAGTCTTTGACTTTTTTCAATCGAACTAGGCGTTCTTCAGCTGCTTCATTTGACCTCTTCGATGGGTCCCGTAGCTTTTGCTTTTCCAATCGAAATTGAAGCTCTTCGACTGTTTCATTTGATCTATTCCTTTGATTTCGCTGCTTTTGCTTTTCAAGTTGGATTCGACGATGTTCAACTGTTTCATTCACTAGATTATCTTTATTTGGGTTTACTTGTTGTTCAATAGCATTTTGGTGTCGTTCATGGATGCCATTCTGTGCTTCTTGTATTGCATCCGTGGCAGTTGATTGAGCGAAATCAGTTTCGTTGCTGCGTTCACTGCGTCGACGTTGACTGGGTGAAGCTTGAAATTCAGGGATTCGCATCTGGACGGATGTATTATTCTTGAAAGTTCTTTTTTCGGGAGTCTAAACAAATAAATTTTAAAATTCTCATTTTCATATTTCGAGTTCTATAACTTACCACAATTTTTGACATTGATTGATGCCTTATATTATCAGATTCATCATATGCAGGTGGAGACATAAGAGGAAAAAAATGAGTGGGGCTACATGTCATATTATTTTGAGTTCGTACATCTATCTCGTTTAAGACATGAGAACAGAAAATATTGATACTACAGTTGGCAATAATAGGTGAAGTAGGCCTGAAGATATTATTTAGAATTTCCATATCTTCTCGGAAATCAATTTTTGGGTAAATACTTCTTATATTACATCGAAGTACATTGCATAGTGCAACTATTTCGTACAATTCAGAATATGTATAATTTTTGCATATAGCTTTGTTGGCTACATCTAGAAGTCCGATGAACTGTGAATATATTCTGGTATAATACGCTCCATTTGCAACAAGTTCAATAAGCGTTCGAACTAAAATTAGTACAAAACAAATTGCAGGAAAATATAGATAGAATATAAATATACGTACCTCGTAATTCACTTGTTGTTATCATTGAATTGTTCATTAGAAGAAGGATTGAATTATATAAACAATTTCCATCGGCAACGACGTCTGCAGGAATAAGATGTTGTGCATCATCTGTAGCCTTTCTAAGATATGTCTTAGCCACTGCATCTACCAAATATTTTCTCTCCTCGAACACTTGATTAGGATTGAATAGAATTGGTATCATGAGTGGTTCGATCTATAATACATTTCGTAATAATCTAATAATAATTCGAAAGAACTTACATTTTGAATCCGCTTTACTGTAGAAACAATTTCATCATAATACATTACACTCTCAGAAGCTTTTTCCAAAAGTTGAAGGAACCTGGCAAATTTTTGGCAACGATTCATTTCATTGCATCGCAAGCAAAAGTCACCCATACAATGTGCCGAACAAAAAACACATCGTGTATTCATCTTGAGTTCAATTCAAAAACTTTATACTACAATCTACAATATAATAGATATCAATCAACAGAATCAATTTCTTAAAATTATTCATAACCATGAAATATTCTATTTTTAGTGCATGTATTGGGAACGATAGAAACGACATATTTACTCAATTCTTTCTTCTTCGTCTGAGTTCACGGAAATTTTACACTCTGTTTCAGCAAATGAATAGTAGAGCAAAACAAATAGCATCCAAAATATCTATATTCGAGTATAGAGCACCTTTGATACAGCGATAAAGACAATAATTCAGATTTATTTTTATTTCGAGTAAATGAAAAAAATTCAGAACTTAATAACTATCAACAAATAACTGCCAGAAAACATACATCAACAACATCATCATAAGGTAAAAATCCTTCAGACATGTTTATTGTTAAATGAATTAATCTAGCATCTTAAAAGCAATTTTCTGTTATGCCAACCTAGATACTCATGAACTAAGTCGAATATATTCCATTACAACACCCTTCGATATAAATGTAAGTGAAGTTGGCAGCCGATTCGAGTATTTCGCAGGACGACTCGCCTGAACCACTGTGCCAACTCTAAGACAACTTGAGCCAGATAGACCACAATGAGTTCTACTGAAACATATGTTTTGATTTCAAAAGAATTTACCGAACAAAAGAAAGAAGCTAGAAACTCAATCTTCTCCACGGGTGAAAATAAAAGAAACTAGTCTTTCATGAAATTATTCGCTCCAGTGTGTTTGCCAAACTTGAAAAGCACCGCGTTCGATGCATCTACATTTCTGCTATCCAATCATGCCCATAACATGGTAATTGAAACAATCTATGACTGAATAGGGTTTCTGAAACCCTTAAAAACCAGGGTGTAGTGTGTGTCACGCGAACCGATTCGCTCAGTGACCTGTGCCAAACTCCAAACTGCCACTGCAAGATTCAACTTGATATGCTCTATCTATTGACATAAGACTTTGCCATAAAAAAAAACCTAAGTCACCAGAATTGCTAGAAAACGTACAGTCATACTCTCAACTCTCTAAACCCTCTAAACGACGCCACTGAAGCCAGTTCTGAAGGAAACTTTCTACCAGCATCTGCACATTGATCAGTTCCATCCATATTTAGATTATTTCCTAACAACAAGTGCAAATTCTCATAAGCTTCTTTGGCAAAACCGAATACAGTGCTCATAATCAACCACAGATGTCTATTCCCATTCGCTCGCGTAGTTGTGCCAGGGTTGAAAAGCACCTAATCGGACTCGGCTTTTTTTGATCTATCAGGTGGTATACAAGTCAGTACGGATATAAAAAATCTGCGAATGAAATGACCGGTAGAATTGGTTTTCGTATTCTGTTGCACTTAGTTCTCGTTGGAGGATGATACTGGTTCTGGTGCCAGTTGCGGCGCATGACGTGGGGATATGGGTTGTATGTTTTTTATCAGAGGATGCCTTTGACTTGGCCTATATTGAGTTTGCCATCGGTTCGACCCGGTAAAATGGATTGAAATACGTGTAAGATGTGGTTTTGGGTGGACTTCTGCTGTGATCGATATATCTCTGCCCAGTTCTCCCAGTATCGGTTTGTCAATCTTGTCAACCCATTTGTAGATATGTGTTGAGGGGCAAGTAATGTCACTGTTGGTGAGAAAATGTTTTTCGAATTCAGCCACTTGTTGCTCTTTGTTCAGATCGTATACTGTAGCAATAACTAAGTTTGTGTCGGGAAAGAACCTCAGACGGCTGCGTGCATGGGTATGTTCGTTATGGGTCGATGCCTATGCTGAGAAAAGTCACTTGCATTGCGCAGCGGCGTATGATCGATCCTATTGCTAGGTTTCTGTTGAGGATTTGTGGTCTAGCACACAAACATATTTGACTTTAGTGGTCCTATGGGTTGATTTAATCGGTAAGGAGATTATGAGGCCTCACATCTGTTGGTTGAGATAGACATTTGTGCGATTAGCTTCATGTGAACACGTCGATTTAGGGAGATTATATTTAGAATGTGGCGTTGCTTTGGTATATGTTGTAGTATTAAACAATCTGACTCGTTCGCTTTAGTAGTGAGAATAAATGAAATCTATTCGGTTATGGAATGATTTGATTTGATTTTTCTATCGTGGCAAGCATTGTGTGACTATTGTTGATTCGATTAGAAATAGAACGTATTCCTTAAAATATGCCCATTGATTATGTTATTGATTGGAAATTATAAGGTTGGATGGCTCTAGATTTTGTACGTATGCGACTTTGTTATCTGACTTGTGAAGGGGTGTATCCTATTATTCTTTGTACCATTGCAAAATAATCTACAAGAATTGATTTGACTTGATATCGATACAAGGGATAAATGCCATCGTTACGTATTGGCTGATTTGGCTTTCGCTAATCTAATTTCCGTTACTACTTTATATATGATGTCAACGATTATTTTGCGTAAAAGTAGGAAAAATTAAGAGAATAGTTAAAAACAGTGAAACAGCCGCTTCAGTTTTAGAATGCATTTGGTAACTTTAGCTGAGATAGAGTGCAGTTGTGCGTGTTGTATAGAGAGCAAGCAGTAAATATTTGTATATAATTCTTTGAGCTATCGGGACTTTATCTGCGTGCTCGTGTGCAAAAAGTAATCATGTTTTCATGACCCGCTGATTTCTTACATTAAAACACCAAATCTTAAAAGCGATCTCTCCACTTCACGTACATTTCACCTCAATAGCTACAGTATTGTAAAAGTTCCGAAGCAAGCCAGAATAAGAAAAACGCCTCAACCGGTGCAGATGTCAATACCCAACCCCATATGAACAGATATACGAATTGAATGTTGTTAGAACCAACTTGCTCAGTTCTTTCGCAAATCCAGTTCATAAATCATTACCTAATTGCACAATAACTCATGGAATCGATCAATAATGCTCAATCGCGGCAACTACCACCGCTGGCACAACCACTAGAGTGAATGCGGAACCGGAACTCAGTATCCGATCTTGCTAAAACCAACTATCGAAGCCCTAACATTGACAGATTCGTTGTGCCAATACTTATTGATACATTAACAGAGAGAGCAAACAAAGAAGACTCTAATGAAGTGCTTTCAATCACTGGCACAACTACCAGATTGAATCAGGAAGCGAAATAATGCCTAAGATCTTCCTAAAACCAACTTCTAACGATCTGAGATTGATAGCTTCCAAAGATCAGTACTTAATTATACCTCAACTGAAAGAGCAGATTAAGTGGAGTCTAATGAGGTGATTTCCAACGCTGACACAAGCATCAGAATGAATTGATAAGGATAACTGTGGCTAGGAGCTCGCTAAAACCAACCTTCTACGATCTGACGCCGACATATTGCGTAAATCAGTGGTAAACTACACCTCAACTGGAAGAGTAGACCAAGCCGAGTCTGACAAGGTGCTTTCCGTCACTGGCACAAGCCCTGGAAGGAATCCGAATCGGCATCAACTATTCGTTATGGACACTGTATTCAGTTTTGCTGAGATATGCTCTTGGAAGTACCACTTATCTGTATGAAATGTGCTATATATGGATGGGACTGATGAATGCTTAGATGTTGTTGTAAGATTTCCTTGGGAAGTTTATTCTTTGGCGTCGTTTAGCAGGCTAAGTGAATTGGCAAGGTATCTAGGGATTTTCTAGCAATTCTGGTGACTTAGGTGATTGTTTTATTGCAAAGTCGTATGCGAATAGATAGAGCACATCAAGTTGAGTCCTTTAGTGGCAGTTTGGAGTGTGACACAGGTCACTGAGCGAATCGGTTCGCGTGACACACACTACACCCTGGTTTTTAAGGGTTTCAGAAACCCTATTCAGTCATAGATTGTTTCAATTACCATGTTATGGGTATGATTGGATAGCAGAAATGTAGATGCATCGAACGCGGTGCTTTTCAAGTTTGGCAAACACACTGGAGCGAATAATTTCATGAAAGACTAGTTTTTTAATTTTCGCCCTATGAGAAAGATTGAGTTTTTAGCTTCTTTCTTTTTGTTCGGTAAGCGTTTTTGAAATCGAAATATATATTTAGATAGAACTCATGGTGGTCTATCTGGCTCAAACTGTTTCAGAGCTAGCACAGTATCTCCGGCGAATCGTCTTGTGAAATACTCTAATCGGATGCTAACTTCACTTACATTCGATATAAAGATATGTCTAGTTCAGTTGTCTCTCAGACATTCCTGATAGTTTAATTGGATCCCACAAATTTTCATTGGAATCAGTTATTTTTAGGTGAGTATTCACCATTTTGATTTCGGTATTATCACAACATTATTCGATTCATGTGCTAGTATCCGTATCAAATTCATCGTGTAATATTCTGTTGACGTCATTATTTTTCATTTTGACAAAGACGAGACATGGTAGATACCAAAAAAGCTCATGTTGAAAATTGACTTTGGATTGTATTTATCGAAGCCAAGATATTTTATATTTTTAGTTGTGTTGTTTCATAATGCCCCCCCCCACAGATTAAACTATTTGCCATAAAAAGGAACTACTTTTTGAACACCTTGATCGCTTGTTAAATACAACAATTATATTGTATGGTATTTTATGTTTAGTGTGACATCCAGTATGGCAGGGATCTACGATCAAAAGTTAGCTTCTATCGACAATGATACTATTTTCATTCAATCTATTCAATCAATTATAAGTTTTTCCCCATGGGCAAATGCAAGTAGTTAATGTTTATTCTCAATCAAATATACAGCAATTTTAGTATTTATTATATGTTGAATCAATATCTCCGACAAAAACATGTAGACGCTGAGTTGTGTTGTTCTGACTCTTATTGTATGTCGTATCGTATTACAGAAATAATCTCTTGAAATATAATTTACTAAATCGTAATTATTCAGATCTGTTGCCTTCTTTGATCAATAAATATATAAACGATAATCATTGCACACAAACTCATCAATGTTTATCATCGTACGTGTTGGAAGCATCTAAAACATAAATACAAAGAATTTCAATTCGAAAAACATTATATAACCCATGAGAATGGTGCAACATACGTTGTCCCATCTATTTATCAGTGGAGAAAGTAACTCTTTTATATTAAATTCACACACGCACAACGTCATAACAATACATATAGGTGATCTCTTTAGCCAGTGAATATTTTTGTTTCTCTTTTATATACATTCTTTTCAAGCATTCGCTTATTTACATCATTGTAGAATGATGTCATGATTTGTCTCTTTTTTATACACCCTCTTTGCAATGTTTGTTCACTCCCGATTCCATTTGTACTTAATTGCTTCCTTATGGTCATTCACGAATTCATTTTCTATAGATGTAAAAAGGCACATTTCTCATTTCTCATTTACTAATAGAGCTCCATCGGAATATTTCCAGAAAGTGTAAAAAAATGGTAGCATGTGTTCAGTTTTTTTCTGGTTCTAGACAATACGATAGGATCAGACTCGTATTTCTCATACATAGTGCAATTGTATCACCAGTCAAAACACCAAATTCGAATATAATTTACTTACGAGAAGCAATTTGATTGCAGCGATGATATCAGAGCGGCAAGAGAAACAACCAACGTCTACAAAGGCATAACAAATAATGTATTTAGCTGAAAAAATATGACTTGCTTTTTTATTGAATTAGTAGTTTTTCAGTTATAGTAAATCGAAATTTCGCTAATAACATTGTCCAATCAAAATATACACTCTAATATTCAAAATTTAGATGTATTCTAAAAAGAAAATTGTTTGGCACCCTCTCTTATAAAGCCTTATGTCTCTGCTTATCTTTCGAGTAAGTTTTTTTCTTCTTTAACTGACGCATATAGATCAACGATATCACTAATATATATTTACCTAACGATCAAAGCAATTAATCAATGGTCATATAACATAGATACTCTCTGCTTAATCTTTATCTCATTCTGTAAATAGCTATTCATCAGCTCTGAGTATTTGAGATGGAGTTTGCTTAAAATAAACTGATATGATTTCTTGTTTTCGTTCTATCATCACGTTTATATTAAAAAAGCGGACGATTCTCACGCACTTCATTTTTAACTGTTCACAGTCAGTGTTCTGTCTTAATTCTTCTTACAATTACTTAACATAAATTCACTGGATTACTTTTTCTATCATATAAATTTACAGCCAGAA
Organism: Rotaria macrura; assembly: GCA_900239685.1. Classification (NCBI taxonomy): domain Eukaryota; kingdom Metazoa; phylum Rotifera; class Eurotatoria; order Philodinida; family Philodinidae; genus Rotaria; species Rotaria macrura. The sequence goes on along the minus strand of OENT01001160.1, from coordinate 39,789 downwards.
AAAATAAAAAAGTTCTATGAAACTGTTCACCATGTCACTAGAAAATAATTCTGACTATGTATAGCATAGGTATTTATATAGAAAAAATGGATATTGATCGTTTATGTTTGTTTGCAACATTAAATCACTATCGAAACACAGATGCTCTGCAGCATAACTCATACTCATATGAATGTTTTATTTTCATATTGCTTAAAATTCAATAAGCAGTGTAACATATATTCTTATATATCATCGTGAAAAAGAGAAATCTAATAAAATGTTGAAAACATATTACTCATTTGCCTATCAGTTTATCTAACTTTTGATAAACGAAAAGACAACTGGTAATTTACCGAAATGATACCTATGATTTATATAACAGTGATTAGTGACTTCAATCAGAACATTATTGAATACAAATATACTTTAATAGAATTTGAAGTTAGCAATATTTAATCAACAAAAAACATTTTATCTTTCCTTATCATGGGATTTTTATGCAGTGCTGCTGAACTTTAGAAATAAAAAAAGTGATGTCACACCTAATTGTCTGTGAAGAAAAAGCCTGTTCTTGAAGAATTAAGAAGTAACTGTTCTATTTAATTCACGTTTTTGGTTCTTTCGTATTGTTCTGACTAGTTCTATGAATTTTACCGTGCTCTTTCATGAAAAACAAAGCTCTAAGACTTTTTACAGTAGGATTTCAAATGCACTTACTGTCGCTGCTCTTTGACAAAAATAAGCTTCAGCATAATTTACAAAAACTACTATGAGAATTAAAGTTACTCTATAACTTATTACGACTACGTGTGACTTCTATCGCTTCTTCCTTTTAAATTTAATGTACCTGATTAAGATATTGGTAAATCAACATTAATAATAGAGGATAACTCGAAGCTATTCTGATCCGTACTAATTTATACAATTATTTTTAAAAATTATAATTGACATATTGTATACAAACTTAATGATTCTTTTAAAAATTTTCCGAAATAGTTTTCTTCCAGTAAACTGTTGCAACAAAAATTAGCACTCAAAGTATTTTTTAGTTTTTTCTTCTTATTATGATTATACACAAAACATTTTGCATTTAAATACCAGACATATACTGCATATCAGTTCTGAATTTTCAGAAATCCCACAGCGGGTCAGTTTCCACAACGGATCGGTTTACTTATTCGCTAGTAATTGTGCACCGTAATTTAGCAGATTGAAGTCTTCTGTTCTTGTTTGCAATTAAAATTTTTGGTGATGAGATACAACAACATTTATCGGAGTATGGAGTTTCAGACGTTTTGCAGAATAAATTTCAGATAAGCCAATGTCATGATTCGTATTTTTTATGAAGATAGGACAAAAGCAACGTTACCAATACCATGAAAGTTGATGGAATTATTTACTATAGCCAATGCACCAGTATTTATACTCGACAGTGGACTAATCGATGACAGATTTTTCACTAGTGTTGCTTTAATATTTATTTGTTGAGTTCTTTTGATCTACGATGATGACGGTGATCTAGTGATATTGTTGTTCTTTCATCTGAAATGCTATCAGTTTCATTGTACCGGCATCTTGACGTGATCATATCCAGACTATCTGTCACTACTCCATATTGTTCTAACGAGTACTTTTAATACATACTAATGAATGATTAACTGATGATATCATGTCTCTTTGATTTGATAGTTTTTTTTTTTAATTTCAACATCTGATAACGATGATGATATCCAGTGCCCTGTCTGTTACTGCAAGATCCTATTAATGATGTCTCTTGATCCATGGCAATCGCAATCAGTTACAGCTCTAGTGGTTCTTTTGCTGATGATGGTCGCATCATCGAAGTAGACTCATAGTCGCCATATAGTAAAATCGTATGCTGGCTAACAGCCAGACTCATAACTACTTACCAACTAAAATATACAATCCAAAACGTGAATATTGTAAAGTAGTTTTTGTTCTTGTACACGAACAGAAATTATACGACTGATTTTCCCCAAGAAAATAATGTTTACTTGGTATTATTAACAAACTGTATCACAAATGATTCTGGTGGAATGAAAGCTACGGGTTAGAAAGCACAGCCTTTTATAGGTATAGCTGCTATCTTTTTTTCTTTCTTTGCACGCTTGTGGAAGTGTTATCTTTACTTGTGCGCCAATAATTGCCATATGAAGAACAACCACTGGTGATACATATTCTGTCAATACTTGTCTAGACGTTATAATCTAATCAACGAGAAGAAATCATATACTCAGAACATCGGTCACTCACTTCTCCTGCTTATTTTCCCTCCTTTCTCTTTCTCGCATTTCCTTCTTTTCAACTAGATATAAAAGCGAGGAGAAAAAGAAGAACACCGTCACACTTGATGTTTCAGTATCCAGGGAAATAGTCATAAACAGTCAACTGTCGCTTACATGAAATAGCTCATATAAAAAAACTACTATTTTGCTTAAAACATCTTCCTGAATCCTGATAAAAGAAAAAAGTGGAACATAGAAAACCTAAATACAGAATCCGATTCGCCGACCCCGATTACCTTCGGTCAACCCTTATAAAAAACAGTTAGTTTCCCAAAAAACGGTTCCTGGATCCAGGAAAAAGGGAACAGCAAAGTATCGAAAACCTGATAACAGAATCGGATTCCCCAATCACAGAAATAAAAAAAGATAACCTTCGATGAATTTTTTTTTGACCCCAATCAAGCAAACAAACAAAAAATCAACCACACAAAAAAACAATCGCATTTTATTACATATGACCGTCCCTTCAGGCGAGGGAACAGTGAGAATGGGTTCGAAACCAACCCTCCGTACATTTTTGCTACAACCGCAGTTCTGAGAACTCATCTTTTCACAAAACTAACGAGAAGCGTCCGCGAAAAAAACATCATAAGAACCGGCCTGCCCAAATGATAAAGACATCGTGTCTACCGAGCGACTAAAAATAGTGAGTATGGGTTCGCTCCCCGTCCTCGGTACATTTTTGCTATCATGTCACATCTGACTAACCCACTTTGGACGAATTGCATGCATATGTGACGCGAGCAGGAGAATACCATGCGAGCCGAGGTGGCCGAATGGTAAAGGCGTCGCACTTAGGATGTGATTCACAATAGAGAGTATGGGTTCGATCCCCATCTTCGGCACATTTTTGCCAATCGGATGCGTCTGAGTAACCGACTTCAGGCGAATCAAATGCAGTGCGAAACGAGAAGCAGAAGATCATGAGAGCCGAGGTGGCCGAATGGTAAAGGCGTCGCATTCAGCGTGCGATTCACAATAGTGAGTATGGGTTCGATCCCCATCCTTGGTACATTTTTGCTATTATGTCACGACTGACTAACCGACTTCAGGCGAATCACATGCACTGCGAAGCGAAAAGCAGAATACCACGAGAACCAAGGTGGCCGAATGGTAAAGGCGTCGCATTCAGGGTGCGATTCACAATAGTGAGTATGGGTTCGATCCCCATCCTCGGTACATTTTTGCTATTATGTCACCTCTGACTAACCGACTTCAGGCGAATCAAATGCACTGCGAAGCGAGAAGCAGAAGATCATGAGAGCCGAGGTGGCCGATTGGTAAAGGCGTCGCACTTAGGATGCGATTCACAATAGTGATTATGGATTCGATCCCCATCATCGGTACATTTTTGCTATTCGGCTACGTCTGACTAACCCACTTTGGACGAATTGCATGCATATGTGACGCGAGCAGGAGAATACCATGAGAGCCGAGGTCGCCGAGTGGTAAACGCGTTTCATTCAGAATGCGATTCACAATAGAGAGTATGGGTTCGTTCCCCATCCTCGGTAATTTTTTGCTATTCGGCTACGCCTCACTAACTGACTTCAGCGAATCGCATGCACTGCGAAGCGAAAAGCAGAATACCACGAGAACCGAGGTGGCCGAATGGTAAAGGCGTCGCATTCAGGGTGCGATTCACAGTAGTGAGTATGGGTTCGATCCCCATCGTCGGTAGATTTTTCTTACTACCGCAGTTCTGAGAATCCCTCTTTTGACTAAAGGAAGGAGTTTCGTCGTGCGAAAAAACCAGTATGAGAGCTTGGGTGATTGATTTGTGAATGCGTCGTTTTCAGTGTGCGATTGGGAAGGGTACCATCCGTGTGAAACTCATGCTGGCTGATTTTTACTTCGCTGAGTTACCTTATCGAAGTACTTCAGATTCAACGATTGATGGTGCTGGTATGCCTGGCCAGTCTGTGGGCGTGGAGATGGGCTAGTTTTTAAGGTGTTTTATTCAAGATCCAATTCGTCTCTACCGAGCTTGGGTTTGGCCGCAATCCCAGGAATTTTTTTTCGCCCGAATGACACGTACTTACGACAGTACACGTCTTTCTCTGACTGATTAAATAGAATTATTTTAAATCCATACTGTTGACGCTTTGTATGCCCGGGTGGTCGATTAGCAAGGTGTTGGATTCAAGTGCTATTTCACAACATTGAGCATGTGTTTGGTCGTTATTCTCTTTTCATTTTATGTTCACATTTGATTGTCGTTGCCGTTCTTGTTCAATGAAAACGGATGCGAAGTTTAGTCGGGTCTTTTTGTTTGACTTTGAGAAGGAGTATTTTCAGTGCGTCGCCTGTTGGATTTGATGTGTTCTGTTTGTTTTTTTGAAAATGTTTGATTTCTCACTTGAGGGGGAAGTTGGCAGAGTTGATAGATTACATAAGGTGCAGGCGAAGAACTTGATGTCATTTCCCACTGGAAGGTGCTAATGTTTCTTAGAAATACTGCTTAGCTCCTTCGGTTGCACAAGATTCCATTGTTGTGGGTCGAGATAATTGTGAAAATGTTGTCGATTACTTCCATTATGTTTATATAGTCCTTTTTCTGTGTGGATTGAAAGGTTCTTTGTATGGAAAAGCGGATGACGCTTGCAGGTTAATATCTGGCCGTTCTCCTCGACATGTTCTAACTGAAAATTGGATTCCCGCGTGTACAGAAAATTGATTTAAAGAGATTCAATCGATTCTTGAAAACCGGAGAGGACTACCAGAAACTTTGATTCCATTTCATAAGTGGTAGTCTTTCACTGCCTTCTCCGCGCCAGCACTGCCACCTACCATAGCCTGTTTATCTTAACTGGGTTTATGGTATACGTGTACCATGTAGTTCTGGCCACCTTCATGGTCTGGGTCTCATTGGAAGATATTTTGGTCACATGAAACTGGCTGTTTGTTGCTGGTTATTGAGGTTTTAGTTACAGTCATTGTTTTCCAGTGTCGCTGCGTTTCATGTGGTATTGTTTCTTCTGTGTTCCAACAGTGCTCCTAACAGTTAGTTTTTTGGTAAGAACCGATTGAGGCTGAAAAAAGTAGTACTGTGTTTTATGTGGGCTAACTTAATTGTGCGTGATTCCGATGCATCCACCCTTCACCTCACAGACGCTAGGTGAGTTGTGGTATGTGATTTGGTGGGCGTATCCATCTTACTGTGTGTCTGTCGTTCACTGCACCGAAACTTGGTTCGTTTGTTGTGTTACTTGGCATGAGATTTCATTTAATACTGCACAACTGTTTGACGCTAGAGGAGAAATCGCTATATGTTACATCGTAAAAGGACGAAGTGAGGTGACTATTGGAAGATTCGCCCTCGTTAAGGGAAGAAGACTGTCGTGCAAAATATATTGCTTTTATAAAGCAAGTGCTGTTTCTCTTTCTAATGTTCATTTATATTTCACCTCGAGTTAGACAGGTGTCTTTTGAGTTAGTGAAAAGTATTGATTACTAATTTCCTATGTAGTGGAAAACTCTGAAATCGATTGGAATTTATCGGTTTTTTATTGAGCAAAAACTTCCTGAAAGCTGGTGTTCCCAAGAAATTTGTTTCTCATAGTAGAAAAACATTATTATTTCCCGCAGTTGTTTCTTTATCGATTGGTAGTCCTGATTTGTCTTATGAATTTCAACTCTCTTAATTTTAAATTCATCGGGTTACTTTTAATTATTTTAATCGTTTTGGGAAGTCGGTTTCACCTTTTTGCAAGGTTATTTTACATTTCCCTACATTAATTTATTGGTTTCCAGGAACCCATGATCCAGTAGAAATTGCTTTTCATTTTCGGAGATTTATAATTACTTTCGAAGAAGTCAAGTTCGACTTGTGGATATTCCATTTGAATTTCCGAGAAATTTTCCTGCCCCGTTGGCCAAAGGATATTCCGGAAAACTCTTAGAACGAATCGAATAGGATTTAAGGTGCAATTCACATACCTGAGAACGTGTTCGATACCTATCCTAGGTCGACTACTTGGCACGTTTACGTTTCTTTGAACGGAGATTTGTGTTGATGCAGACTAAATTCGAAACATTGTTGTTATTAGAGGTGTAAGTAGTACGGCTCAGCCGCCACCGCCATGTAATTCCAGATCATTTAAAGTACTGTCTAGCAGCCGCTGTATTAAAAAACAAAGTCCAACTGCTGCTGCCACCACGAGAAAAAGTTTTGGTATTAGAAATTGCCGCCGCTGATATTGTTACAAATTTGATCAAAAATCTCTCCTTTCCTCTCATCTCAAATTTTGAACCAGTCATACACTGTTTTCACAACAGAGACGAAAAGTAGAAGATATTGTGTTTTCGGTAGAAAAAAAAATCTTTACACAAACCTAAAGCTGTTTTGGTCATCGATAGTCGTATAGTTTTGGTCTACAGTATCGCTTGTTTACTTATACATTTAATTACATAGGCTAGCATTATTGTATATTAATAATATTCGTCTTATTTTTAGACTATATTATTATATTTTTTTCTTTTTGTACTTTATTCTAGTCTTATGCTTTGATATGTGCATAGTTTCTGATACTCGGTTTGTCTTGATACACTTTATGTATTTCTTTGTATTATAACAAAAAATATAGTTTTTTCATACATCCTATTTTAAAATGGCAGTAAACAGGGATTGAAATAAATAGAAACAGCTAAACAAAAAAAACCATCAATATGAAACTTAGCCACCGCCGTGAAAATTAAATTTCCAGTTATATAGCCGCAGCTGAGGAATGCCGAACTAATTTCAAGTCCCGGCCGCTGAGAACCTTAAAAAATTGAAGCTTTATATGAACCGCCTCCGTTCTAACCTTCGGCTTACACCTCTACTTGTAATGCTGTATGCATTTGAAAAAGTGACGGTCTTGTTTAAACATGAGTTCAATTCATTTCACGCCAGCCAACTGGCTCTCAGGTGTACGTGTCAAAACAGCACTTCAGTACACCGAGTTGCAGAAAAATATAACATATCCAATTTCAATGTAGGTGCCGATTAGTTATTATGAAAAAATGCTTGTCTTACTGTGTTGAGTTTACCATTTTATCTGTGCGAGAAGAGAACCAGTGTAATCAATTTATTTCTGCAGGTGCAATTTCATTGTTCCAAATTTTCGGTCGGAAAAATTTGAAAACTATACTGTTTACTTTATAAATTTCACAGGAAGAACCTTCATTGATAGGTAAATATGAAACTTTTATCTATGGTGTTGTTTTTTCATTCTCAATGTGAGAAAACTGTTATTACTGCTTCATCCCTTAGGTAGATCGCTGCAATTGCAAAGAGATTTGTGAAAGATGTGCCAGGGTGGCCGAGTGGTTAAGGCGTTGGACTTAAGATCCAATTCACAATAGTGAGCATGGGTTCGATCCCCATCCCTGGCAAA
>OENT01001160.1:0-31890 GCA_900239685.1 Rotaria macrura | reverse complement strand
TGCCAGGGTGGCCGAGTGGTTAAGGCGTTGGACTTAAGATCCAATTCACAATAGTGAGCATGGGTTCGATCCCCATCCCTGGCAAACTTTTTGACGTCAGCGAAAGAAACAAAGATCGTGTATTTTGCAGGTTTAGTTTTCTGAATAAAATTCAAATTGACTGCCTTAATCATGATTTTGAATGAATCTTTGTATCAGATACTAAAATATCGTATCACGATTTATTCATAAATTCTGATGTCACCAGCTGAAGTAGTTGTCTTTCATATATGTGTGAAGATGGAAATATTCAATGAAGGATCAGTAAAACATCAATTTTATACTGTAACTATGTGAAAAAGGACAGTACCACTTGTAAAAGAATATGGGATAATCGTTCGTTTATTGAGGAAAATTGTAGTCGAGCTGCTGAAAACTGTTTGAACGATACACTGCTTATTTGTGTTGTCTTTATCAATAAGGAAGTTTTAAGAAACCGTGATCAGAAAAATAGCTTTTACCCATGCTGCACTACACATTTGAATGAATCTTATCGGATCTTATAGGATCCGGCGAGCCGACAAAATCCTATGACATTTGACGAATTATCATTTTATCCCAATAGTAGAGGCCAGCCTGGATCATACGATGGAATGCAATCGGATTCATTCCTTGGAATGATTTCCTTTAATATAGATTCGTGAAGAGGTATGAGATAGGTAGTAAAAGAACTCGAAAACAACGAAGTATCTCGACAATGTCTGAATCATTTATCACTTGACTTCCAGTCTTTTATTCTGATTTAGCTCGTGTTCGAATGAAAGATGAGATAGAAATGCACTAAGAACCTTCAGATTTTATTAACAATAGTCTGTTTCATAATTGTTTGCCTATTGCATATCAATACAACAAGAATCATGAGTCAACTTGATGTTTGATGGTCTAATAGCAAGAAATTGACTTCTTCAAAGATGAGTATTATCGCTTGTCGTAATCAAAGATACAAATTGAACGTAAATTGAAGAGGCGCTCAAGTTCATCGAAGACGAAAAATAAATGTTTCTTCTTCATTTGAGTACTATTGTCTATGACTATTTTTAAAACAATTACTTTAAGTGAATCATAGTAATCTTACGTGTCAAACTAAAACAATTGTGATTAATTTCAACTGTACTGGAATCACGCATATGTCCGATGTCACTGTGATTTAGAAAATTTAAAACTCAAGGGATTCGTTTTTCTCTTAAATATTTCAACGAAGATCGAACTCTATGTATATGAATATACGCGAAATGCAAATAACACAAAGCACTATTCATTGAATTATCTTCGGATACCTGTTATTGGAAAGAAACCAGTGAATAACATGAAGCATCGACAATACAAATAATGATTGAAACAAGAAACTACTATCATAATGTATCAGAATCATCCTATAAAAGGTCTAGTTTATTGTTCTAATTGTTTTTCATATTAAAAAACGCCTCGATCGTATTGTTGGGAACATTTCATTAACTGGTCAATCTCAACCCGAACTATTTATACAAACAAATTATTGTTTTCAATATCACATAGAAAAGATAGCCAGTGAAGTTTTAGTAGACGAAAGAATATAACTTTGGCAAATGAAAAAAATAGATCGATGCAGTCTCTTTCTGTTGTAATACAGTATACATTTTTTATGAATCGTATTTTTTCCATTCCATACCCTAGAAGTAGGCAAGAATTTTCTTAGTATTAATAACACATTCAAATGCTTATCAACTTACATCAGGTGGTTCACAGGAAATTTTACCTTTGGATACTTCTTCCCAATTCATGTTCAAACAAGTACCACCTGATTCAGACTTTAAAAAAAAGAATTATTTTTAGAAGTATTACATTACGGAAAAATTTAGATATTGATTTTCTACCATTGACTTATTCATTGCTCGACGAGTATTTTCATCACTATCTCGATAAAGTTGTTGAAATATTCTACGAAGACAAATGTTCAACAAACGGAGAACGTTTATGCAAAGAAGATCATGATAACATACGAATTGGCATCGCCCATATCTTCTTTATTATCTTTTTCATCTTTCTTAATTTCTGCTTCAATCTGATTCCAATTTTTAGCTCTTTTACTTGACGATGGATAACTGGGAGTTTTCTCCGTTACTGCTCGCGCCATTGGAACTACACAAAAAGCAAAACAAAATATAAATTGTAACAAGTAAAATAAGTGATTTTACCAGGCGGTTGTACTTTGCCAACGATTGATAGTGCATCCAATGAAGTCCATTGAATAGCCTGTCGTTTAAATAATTTTATTTCAATCTAAACACAACATCGAAAAGAAAAACTAAGGTATAACAAATTAAATTGGATTGGCAAGACGAATCCTACATTTGAATTAGTGACATTAAAATTTGTACGGGATGAATCGATTGGGTAAGCAAGATCAATATTAAGTGAATAATCATGACCTGTTGCTGGAATCTTCGTTTCAATATTTAACTAAAATAATCAATAGGCAGTAGACATAACATCCAATCGAAGTAAAATACTTACAGTGGTCTCAGTAGTTTGAACTTGAACTTGTTCTTTTTTCAGCCCTTTGATTGGTATTTGTATAGTGAGCACACTGTCTGTCTGATAGAATGAATGTCTATTTAAAGGAATACAGCATAGTTCGTAGATTACAAAATAAAAACAAAGGAAGACTAGTTTATACTTTATTTTAGCTGGTGGTGGTGGTGGTGGAACAGGAGTAGCAGTTGGTGTTGGTTGTGGTTTTTCAGTTGGAGTTGCAGTTGGTGGTTTTTGATCTAAATTTAGATATGGTCATCGTTTCAATGAAACAAAGAAAAGATCAATCTAACCTGATAAGTCTTTTTCACATTTTTCTTTCCATACTTTCAATTGGTCATTAGTGGCTAAAAGCCGAAAAGATACATTTAGTCAACAAAATACAATAAACTCACCATCAATGTCAAGACCATGAACAAAAGCTGTCAACGCTTCGGTTTTTAAATTTTGATTGTACAAGGCTGTACCTTTACGAAGATAAGCTTTAAAATTATTTTCATCTAATTTAATAGCATCATTGCTATCATTTAATGCATCTATAAGCGGAATAAAATGACATTTAGTAGACTAGAGAAAAATATATCTTTACCAGCAAAATTTTTTAATTTTAATGCACATTGAGCACGTGATGCTAAGATTTTTGAGGTAAATTGATTATCAGTTTTATCATCCTCAGTCAGAGCTTTTGTGTACAACTGAAACAATAACATAACCAAAACTTCAAAAAAACTTTACTCATTATTGACGAACTTCGTATGCTTCTTCATATTTATCATCAACGAAAACTTCGTTGGCTTTTTCAAATACTTGCTTAGACATACTTGTGAATCGAACGTGTGTATGATAAATGAAGGAAGTGAATGAAAATATTTTTATTTAAGGAGTTACACAATGGTGAAAGAAACACTGATACAAAAGAATCGAATGCTATTCGTCAGCGTGCGGATTTTTTCTGTTGTCTATTCGCTTAGCCATGTAGATGACGCAAAATATCGGTCAGGTCATTTATTTATTCCTTCATGAATAAATTAAAATCCACGAAAGTAGTGTTCTTTTCATTTAAAATCAAAAGATTTCTTTTTGCAAGAGTCAAATCTTGACATTTAACAAAATCCGATCTATTTCCAAACGGAACGGATATCTCGATTAAAGAATGACTTCACTCTGAGCCTTGTTTCTGTTACACTGTTTTCAAATCAATATTCGAGGCGATATGGAAAGAAAACGTAATAATTATTAAAACCCTTTTGGATTGTGTTTCTTGCAAATAGATCATAAGGAATCTCACTGATATCATAGTCACGAAAACTTCCGTCTTCATTCTCTAAGTTTTTATAAAAATAGCACTCGATGTTCTTTGCTTGTATGATGAATTCTGAAATACCTGTATGAAAGATGTTGACTACTTTTATTAAAAAACTAAAAAAAATAGATTTTTGTCGATTTCCTTCATTTATACATATTAAAACTGGCTGACTGAATTCGAACGTATTCTTATTCAATCGAAATCTTGCATGAATTCGAATGAGCACTCTCTATAAACTTTGTCATTCAACTTCCTAAACCCATTAAAATATATGGCGTACAGGTTATTCATTCATTAGTTAACTAGTGAAATACGCTCACTAATCTTTTCCAATGCAGCTGCTTGATTTTGCATTCAAGAATTGAGTTCACATGTCATATGTTATCTACAATATTTTACATATAAATTACTACGTAATACTGACTTGCGCTTAGGTTTGTAACAACAATATTCCAAATTAAGATTTAAAATGTTTTCTCTCAGAGAGTAAAATATGAGGCGTGAACGTTTGAGAGATCGTTTTCCAATTGAACAAAATCAATTGATTATTTCATCAGTAAACAAAACTATCGGTATTGCTCATGTAGAAGTTACACTAAAACATTGACAGCAATGTTGTTCAATAGCTACCTATTAATAAGAGAAAAATTCAATTTTATACACGAACTATTGTGGTGAATCGTGTCGTATAAAATGTATTTTCATCATTTGAATAGGAATTGACGATACGTCACTGGTGAGCATCATCTTATCATGCTCTCAATAAAAACAGCTTCTTTGTATGCATATCAACATATACCATCTGTTCAAGTTAAACATATGAGAGATACTATTTGGAGACAACAAAAAACAATCCACTTATCTTCGTTACATAGCCAGATTTGAGTGATCAGAGAAAAAATTTGTTTTTAAAGGAGTTCAAGTGAATTTTAATCAAGGGAAGATCATTTTGTACAATAAACTGCCATGAGACAATCACATCTTTATTGTTTTCTAATGACAGACGAATCAGCACGATCCGAAAGAAAAGTTTTCTGATGAAATTACATACAGTTCCTAAGAGATGAGACTTCTGATTCACATAGCCATCTATTTTCTCTTACTCCAAACTAAAGGGTATGCTTACCTATGGAGTGATCAGATTGATTTGAAGCATGAGTTTTTTTACTTGATATTAAGCGCTATTTGTAGAGATGATAGAGCCTTCCTGATAATTTTCCGTTTTTTTTAAATAGACTAATAGAGTGAGATGATGTGAAGTAGCCAAGTGATTACATCTATTGGTGTAACAATGTTGTGTTCAAGTTGAATGAACTGCTGAACATTGGCAATGACACACTCACTTTCAACTTGATACTCTTTCATCGATGTAAGCCACCGATAAGAAGATGCTTCTTTATCATCAGTTGTTAATTGATCACATGAGATGTCATATACTGTCTGAGTGTTATTGAAATATGTAATTTCAGTTAGTGATACATTCAACTGGTAAGGTGGGAAAAGCATATTTCTATTCATGTCTGAAATGTAGAAGTATACTTTTCCATATTAATATTATGCAATACGTACCGTTCAAATATGCTGCGTTACAACGCAGAAAACCTACTCTAAAAGTAACCAATGCTCTGCATCATAGATTCTGTCCAAGTAGAGACACGGTATAGTTCATCTTTATAATCGTAAGAGCAAATGACAAAGATCACGTTTAGCATGATAATCGAATGCATCGAATTGGTCACTTTTTACCAGAAAACTCTGACTTGTAAGTAGGGTACGTTGTGAATTTCAACTTTAATAAATAATAGACACAAACGTAAATAATATCATCGTAGTCAAGTGCCTTGTTAGCACAGCATACTATCGAACGTTTGATAGTAGTTAAATGAAACTCAACTAAATGGATCTTCTATGTACCATCACATAGTGACGAATCAAACGTTTTTAGATGTTTTAACAATATTCTATTATCAAGAGTAGAGAATACAAAATCTGTGCAGCATATCGTGAAGAACTTTCAAGATGCAATTAAACATGATTCGATACATAAAACAAATGACGTAGTACATTACACCATCTCATAATCTATATGAAGGCCGATGAAAATATTTTACGAAACGAGATAACACTGATCATGAATTACAATATGTTTTTTTGAAAGATTCTGTAGGCGATGTGTCAGTTATATTTAATTACACTCGGAAGAGACTTCTTCGATAGATGTTTTATGAATCTTCATAAAAGTACTTCATTCTATTCATTTTTACAACATTGTACTCGACCAAAGTCCTTGAAAAGATATCTGTAAAAATCTCTTAACTACGTCCCACGACAACTATGCATGTATGCAGTCGCTTTGTATTGAGTTCGAGTTATTTACGAATTGATTTTAAATTTGGTACAACTACTGCTCACAGAGAATACCGAGCTAAACACATGGTAGATAAGTTTTCATCCATTGGCTTAAATGATGAATAATAAACTATCATGAGATGCTCATATCCTGAATTGCGTTCATGCAAATTGTTTGATTGTTCATATAATGTGCCTTTTGAGAAATGTAGACAAGTAGAAGAAACTCAAAATACTTATATCAATGATGGCAAGTATCTAAGATTATATCATAAGCATAGGAACATAAATGATATGAAGCGTATTAAATGTAGAATGAAGAAATTAAAAATACAATGGCACATAATTATCTCTTTAAAATTTGTTTTGTTTTCAATTAAAAAAAACTGATTTGTTCAATCTAATTATCTACGTAGGATGCATTGTTTTTTAGTTTAATTTATTAATCTCACGACTCACTTGTTTTACATTAAACCAATCGGTTTACTTCAGCAGAAACAATGATTATTTATAGACGAATGATTGCTAATAAGAAGAAAGAGTTCGATTTCATTCAATGAATTCTTCATCTCAATTCAACTTTTTTATTTCATGAATTTTTTTGCTATTGATTGAATACACTGATGAAAATCTACGTAACATTGACAAGATTATAGAATATCAATGGCTTGCCATGTATTCTTTTACTTGATTTTTATTCCGTTTACAGTGAATTCAAGCAAACAGTATCTATTGAAATTGATAATTATTGAACACAAGAGTTTTCGAAGATAGCAAATGTCTGGTTTGATTGACTTTTTGATAGATGGAGATAGTTGTCGAGTATGTGATTTATTCATTGTTCAACATTTTTTCTTTAATTGAATATAATAAATAAGATATTCCTATTAAAAAATAATATTTTCATTTATGATTCAATATTTTCATGTCATTTTTCTCATTCGTCTATGAGTTGTATACCTATTGTATGCATGTGTTCCTGTGTTGGGAAAGTATTATTATTTATTTACTTTTTCTTTCTTTCGATTTCGATTCAGTAGTACTTCTTTTTGATATTCAATATACGAAGTTTCAGATCAATAGAATTATCTTTACTAATTATGTCCAGTTACGGGCGAGATTCCAGTGGTGCTGGTGATGAGTGAGATTTAGTTGATCAATAAAATTCATATTTCTTGTGTATGTGTATACGTATATATATATATGTAGATATGGTACTGGTAATTCCAATGATGATTATCATTCAGGACGCAGTGGTAATGATCGAAACAACTATGATAGCAATAGGTGATTGTTTTCAAGTAGTCGTTTGATTGAGTCTATTTTTGTGTGTTATCATTATTAGCGGACAAAAACGGAATTATTCTGATCACAGCTCACGAGGTGAAGGTAAGAATGTCTTTTGTCGTCTCTTGTATGTCGGTTTTTGAACCCCAAAAATTGACACTTCATACAGGATGATGAATGGCAACAGCACACACTTTGTCCTCTCTGCAGGTTATGGTAGCGGAGGTAGTAGTCACAATCGTGGTCGAAATGACAATGATGATAGTGGCAGCAGTGGCTACAACCGTGGTAGAAGTGATAGTTATGGTGGTGGTGGTGGCGGTGGATTCAATCGCGGTCGAGCTAGTTATAATAATAGCAGCAGTGGCGGAGATGACGGGCGATTGGAAACACAACGTGATACCATTTTTATTCAGAATCTACCACGAAATGTAACTGCAGCACAGCTCAAAGATGTATTTAGTCAAATCGGAATAATCAAAGTATGAGGATGGAAGATTTTTGTTTGAAGTAATTATTGAGTTTTTTTCTTTCTCTTGATAGAATGATAAAAAGACAGGTCTACCAAAGATTTGGCTTTATAAAGATAAAGCAACTGGTGAAGGCAAGGGTGAAGCGACAATAACTTATGAGGATGACGAAGCGGCACAAGCTGCTATCAATTGGTATCACGGTAAAAAATACTTTTTTTTGATTAATTCTATTTACTTATTAACGTATTCGAATAGGAAAAGAAGTTCTCTCTAATATTGTTCAAATTTCCTTGGCTACTCGACGTGCTTCAGCGTTTGGTGCTCGAGGTGGCCCTCGTGGTCGTGGCGGATTTCGTGGTCGAGGTAAGAATAGAATGATATACGCTTTTGGCTTATAGGTATAATTTTAGGAGGTGGTGGTGGTGGTGGAGGTGATTTTGGAGGCTACCGTGGTCGTGGTAAATATCTCAGATTTGTTAAATTATTTTATTTTGAATACTTTTAGGTGGAGATCGTGGAGGTGACTATCGAAGTGGAGGTGGTAGTGGAGGTGAATATCGTGGTGGTGGTCGTGGTGCAAGCCACGGTTCAAGTAGAGACAATCGTTCTAATCCATACTAAAAAAGTATTCGGGGTTGTTATGATGGTGATTATCTGAATAACAACGACTAACATTCGATACCCATGTGCACAGCGTATTGATGTCTTTTATTGTTTGTTTCTGTTTTCTTTTCTATCATTGCTCTAAGCTTTCTCTTTGTCGTATATGTCTTTGTCTTATTCTGCAACCTGACCACCAAGATACAGACAGATACATTCTAAGCGGTTTATGACTTGTACTTCTCTTCTTTCATATATGTAAATGTTTGTGTATGAAAAAATTCAAAGAGAGAAAGAAATAGAGAGCTTATATCGAAGCAGATTGTATTTCGCTGGTTGTTTCTTATTCTTTTTTCATACGATGTTGCAGATGACGTTAAGAACATTGATTTATGGTGCTAGACAAATTGTTACGGTAACTCGCAGTAGTGATGAAAAATTCTTATGTGGAAATGATATGCACTCTATTGGAATAATCAAGTCCCACATAGTTGGATTGAGTTTAATGATTGAAAAGTGAGAAAAACAAATTTCACTATAAAATTGAGGTGATGGGATGTCTGACTCTTACTAATCATATTCATTACAATAAAAAAATAAGAGTTGAGAATAAATGGTAGATATAGATACAAATTCATATTTTTCTTTAGTGAAAGTATTCTAGCAATTGGAACTGATGATGATATTGCTCGAGAATTTGAAGGAGTGGAAGTAGATAAAAAGATCGATGCATCCGGATGTTGCATCCTACCAGGTAGAGTTGAGTTATTGAAATTTACCTTTTCAAAAAATTCAAAAAAAAATTTGTTTGTCAAGGTTTTGTTGATGCACACACACATCCGATTTGGGCAGGAGATCGCGTTCATGAATATGCAAAAAAAGTATTCAACTTTTAAGTTCTTTGTTTTAACATGGAGCTCGTTCTCTTTGAATAAACTCTAGTTAGCAGGTGCTACCTACATGGAAATTATGCGTGAAGGGGGCGGTATAGGCTTTACGGTCGAACAAACACAGTTAGCTACAGACAAAGAACTTCTTGTTTCACTAGTCGCTCGATTGAAGCGTATGCTTCACGCTGGTGAGTTTTATTTGAGTTTTGAACACTTGAACATTGTTTGTTGGCTAGGTACGACTTACGTTGAATGTAAAACAGGCTACGGACTTGAGTGGCCTAATGAATTACGTCTATTAAAAATTCTTGAACAAGCTCGTTCACATGTTCCTATTGGTATATCAATAACATATTGTGCAGCACATGCAATACCAAAGTAAGAAACATCAGAAGTCATCCGTATATCTTTCATACGCACACACACACACTTATATATACATATATATGCATTCATATTAAATTAGGAATAAAACTGCCGAAGAAATGACTGATGATATCGTAAATAATCAAGTGAAAGCATTAAAAACATTAATGGATAGTAAAGAAATTAATGTTAATGATATCGATGTTTTTTGTGAGAAAGGTAATATGTTTATTTCACTTTTAAATAGTTACCTAATGTGTCCAACACCCTTACAGACATGAAATCGTTAATAGGCGTCAGTACTGTTTTGGATGTTACTCAAAAGTTATATCCAACACCGATGAAAAAATCTTTTCGTGATTATAATATCGATTGTGCAAATGAAAATATGACTTCTCGACTTGAAAACATCCTGCAGATTAAGGAAAACCCAATGAAACGTATACCTGCAAATTTAGTTTTTTTTCTTCCGAAATTATCAATTTTTCATGTAAAGAACAATAATTTGTACCAAAAAATTTACTTGTCAAGGAGTTATTGTAAAAATAGTTTTGTCCTCACGCAGACAAAAAGAAGAACTTCATAGAAGATCGTACACTCTTAGAATAATGTCTGCTGGAAGAAACAATCGAATTCGATAGGATTGTTACCCCTTCGCGATAAAGTAAAATGCTTTCCTGTTGATTCATCAAAAAAAAACACTAGGGAAAACATTTTCAAGACTAGATAATAAGATGTTCTTTCTGGTTGGCCGGTACTATGAGTTTTTGGCTCCTCTTAAATGCTAATTAACAGGATAGTATTATGAAGAATGTGTGACAAACACACTGAGTTGAGGATTTTCTTGAAAGAAATTTTTCTTTTCCTGATTGGTTCACTAGGCACGTGTTCAACGTTGAAGGGTACAGCATTGAAACCATAGTTACAAACCTCGGACCCGTCAGAAATGTCATCTACGGAATGAGAAGGAAAACAAACATTCTTATCTAAGAATTTTGTGTGTTCGCATTTTCTTTTACATCATATGACGAATTAACTTGATCAATAGGTGTGTATAATATCGATCAGAGTCGTCGAATACTTGTTGCTGGTCAAGAAATTGGTCTTGGAATCAATTTTCATGGTGATGAACTTAACTATACAGGTTCAGCTGAAGTAGGTTGTTATTTGCATCTCATAAATTTTTGCCCCCTGTTTATGTCTCTCTATAGATGGGAGCCGCAATAAGTGCACGTGCTATAAGTCACTTAGAATGTATCTCTGATGAAGGTATTCGTGCTATGGCTAATGCAAAAACACATGCAGTCATTCTTCCTCATACGGGATATATACTGAGAATAAAAATGCCACCTGTCCGAAAGATGATCGATGCTGGAGTGCCAGTAGCTTTAGGAACAGATGCCAATCCCAATGCTTTTTCATCAGCCATGGTCTGTTTTTACAGTGATCTATGATGGAATCAAGAATATAATTCGTCTTTTGTTTTTTTTTCTTTTACTCTTTTAGCCCATATCAATGAATTTAGCTTGTGTTTTATGTCATATGAGTTTAGAGGAAGCATTAGCAGCTGCCACTATCAATAGTGCTGCAGCCTTAGGTATTTCAGATAAGTATGGATCACTTGAAGTTGGGAAAAAAGCAGATTTAATTATATGTCGATGTCCATCGTAAGATACACACTCAGCAATATTCATGTTGTATATTTTCTATCGCTGTTGATTAGATGGGAGCATATTATTTATCAATTTGGCGATCATACTCATCTCATCCGATACGTACTCAAGCATGGCAAAGTCGTTTATGTAAAACCTACCTAAGTATCATGATGGTCTCTTCCAAAAATACGACTACTAACTAAATATTGTAGTGTAATAGTTCATTTAAGTTAATTCATATCATATATAAATATGATACAATGTATCTAATTTTAATTGTACGAAAAAAAGACTCAACTTACGTTTTATCTTGCCCTAATAAGCAGCATTATTGTATAGTTAATGGACTCATAGGATCATTTTTTTCTAAATCTTGATGAATTATTGAAATAGACTTTTTTGTACTGCATAAAATTAATAAATCTTTCTTTTTTAAGTATCTCAGTTCATATTGACGTGTTTACTTATATATATATATATATATAAACAAGCAGTCCTGTCGAAAATTTTGTTAAAACGATTCAAATTGACCTACTTTATTTAATATCCGAAAATACGTTGGCAGCCGTATATTTGCATTCACAATTATTAACGAATCAGCTGTGTCACAGCCAAAAGACAAAGATATATGTTTTGAAAATTTTTGTATAGTGGCCATCGGTTCCTTTCCAGACATCCGGTTGAATTACCATGCGACAAGTCTTCTTCAATGATTCTCGTTTGTTAGATATTTCTCCCAATTAGAAAATTTTTTAAAAAGCGTGATTGAAAAATTTCAGCTATCAGCCAACCCTAGTCAATGTATCAGTACTGGCAACTATAAACACTTTAAGTCAAATACACTTCTGTGAGAAAATGTTCTCAAGCAAACAAATGCAATTTCAAAATGAATAAATCTTTTCAGTTCTTGTTTTTTACTAGTTAAAATTTCAACGTTTGCGATGCGCATACCTGGCAAAGCATTCGTTTAGAAAAGCATACGAAAACGTCAAAGTACTTTCATCAATCATTTTCTTGTTAGAGCGCTATAGATGTAAACACAATGCAACAAGATTCGCATCAATAGTATTGACGATTAATTGACATCATTATTGATACTACATTAGACAGAACGAAGTATACTTTGAACCAAACAACTGATGTTTTGATTCTATTTTTAATCTCTGAAGTTATTATTCGTTTATGGTCTGGTTTTACGTTAAAGGTCAAGTTATTCTGCAATATTTTTTTCAAACGGATAACACAGATGAACAGTATGTTTTGAAATAGCTGATCTAAGATGTTTTGTGTTTGTTGTTTTTCTCTTTCCGTTTTTTTCTTCATACTACAGTGAACTACTTATAAAGTAAGAATATCATACTGTAGAAAAAAATTTGTTCAAAATGAAATTCGTTTTTTTTTAATATACAACAAAATTCTTATAATGATTTTCGATCGAGAATTTTAACAAAAACTAATCATATTATATCTGACAATAAACAAATTAATCGTCAAGTTTTGTTTTTCTTAACCAGACATCGACAACGGCATGATCGACTCACGGGTTATATTAATAAGTAATCTTCTCGGCGGTCTTCGAATAATCGATGCATCAACTAGGATCTTAGCTCTGTTTAACAATCGATCACTTGTTTCAAAATTTGGAACATTCGCTTTTGTTGTATTAGTGCGAAAGGCGGAATATGTTGCTTGTGACTCGATTGGTAATCGAGTTCCCGGAGATAATTTCGTGAATGTTCGTGATACTTTTTTTTCAGATGGTAATGATTCACCACATCGGAGATAACGGACAATTTTCGGCACTGCAAAATTCATTGTTACGAATTCTGTCGGTTCCTAAGTCAGAAAAAGAAAACTCACATGACACTTCTGTGTGTTTCTGGATATGCACTGTTTCAATATTAACAGTATTTGCTGGTATGGTGTCAAGACAGCATTCTTCTCGCGTTGTAATACTTTCTGTGGCAAAGGCAGGAAAACGTATCTGCTGTGTATAAGAATCTTTCGTCATCGATTTTTTTACTTTTTCACGAGTAACAATTTTCTCATACTCGGATTTCCATGGGTGATAATTAACTGTTGAATCTGGACTTTCACACAACTCGACCAGAGTACGTGTAGACACAATTTTCGGTGGAGGACTACGAACAGGATACAACAATCTTAACACAATGAAATCGATATGTTTGATGTATACAGGAAAAAATGCGGTCGTAATTACCCTGGTTTTTGTATAGCGCGTTGTGCACTAGCATTACCAGAGTATAGTGAACTAGTATTGCTAGGTGGTTTTGATGCTATGAAATTTTTGATAAGATTCGTTTTGGGTGAATAATCTGGCTTTTGTGACATGACAGGTTTGTATATGTCGAATAGCTATGACTGGCAATGCACGGCTGTTGCTCTGTTTTTTTATTTGTCACTAACAATGAGAAAGAACAAGAGGATTTAAAGAGCTACGATATTTTTACAACTTAAGCTTGTCGAACATTAAATCAAGAGAGAACGAATGAAGAAACACTTGTGTTATCGTCAACCATTTTTTCTTCCATTCGGATACCCTCTTGTATTTAACCCGGCAGCGATAGTTTCAATTTTTAATCAAACATATCCACCCGTGATCACCACCAACTAAGCTGCTTCTGTTATTTTAAATCTGTTTCGTTGTTCAAGTTGTCGCTTTTATTTTTAAAAGAAACGAAAAAGAAGTAAAAAGAATATCTGCTTCTTTCATGGTTTTTCGTCACCTTTGGATGTCAAAACGAAAGGATCAATCAAACATGTACAAAATATGTACCAAACTGCTGACGTAAAAAACTTTTCTCGTCAATGATGCTGAAAAATAAGTCTAGTAAAAATAAGACTTTAGCTCTACATGGGATATTATTCAGAGGATTCGTTTCTTCACAGCTAGAAAAACAAGTGTATGGAATTCGTTTGACATCGTAACGTGATCGCAGCACAGATTGATTCATCAGTATCACTATGTTTGAATCAATAAAATTGATCACTTAATTGATGTGTTTTGTTTTCCCTATGGATAACATTCAAGGAAATTGTTGATAGTGCTTAATTGATTTGATCAAATCAACCACCATGTATTCTATATAAGACAGAATCACCTTGATAAGTAGTAGTTCAATTTATTCTCACATAGAATGTCATCTGGTAAACAAACGGTAATGTCAATGTTTTGAAAATTCGCATTCGCTGAGTGTACCGATAAAATTTTATTTACGTCATTTCAGGTTATACAACACTACAAGCAAGAGTATCTTGATTTAATTGTTAGACAAAGAACAGCAGCGATCGCACGAGAGAAACAAATATCAATTAAATACGAATCGAATCCTCATATTGAACAAGACATATCGTGGTACGACCATCTGTCTATTATTTACTTTTCCGTCACGATTCTAGCCTGATTTTGTATTTTAGGATATTCAATCAACCTATATGTAGACCGAAAAGTTTGAAATCGGAAGAAGCACTACCAATGATAGACGACGATTTTCTTCTTGCTGAACTCAATGGCCACTTTGAATAATAAACTATCGTTTTTTTATATCTGTAAATAAAGAAAATATGAAATTCTACAATGTTCAATAGATATAAAGCGCGTGCAAAAAATAGAATAAAAATTGTCTCGAAGCTTTTGAGTTCAGAACGTTCTACCTATAATTTACTTTATGTTAACTTGTGTAGTGTTTATTCTATTGTATCTACCAATCATCGATAGTCAACGGTATTATGCATTTGTCGAAACTTTATTTGTTATTGATCCAAATTACTTTCCTAAATTATCAGAGATTTCATACGATGAATACATCCGTACAATTGTTGACACAACGAATATTGTATAAATACCTCAAAACTAGTTGGTGATTCGCTAGGTTTATTCTAGGTACTTCAATCAGAGAATGATCTTGACATTAAAATCGAGGTCATCGTTTCAAATATTGTACAGTTAGATATTGTTCAACGGAAAACACAAGAACCATATGCATATGAGGCCACATTGAGACAATTGGTGTCTGATTATGACAAGTAAATGATGAACGAGATATGATCCTGATAGTATAGCTTTTTGTCTAACATATTCACGCACAGAATTTTATTAAACAATTGAAAATTTTATTTGTATCGATTGATGATATTGTTTCACAACTGAGATGAAAGAAAAAGCTTAATAGCTATGTGAATCTATTGTTTCGACGAGTTTCGATGACCTGAAACTTCTGTAGTCGTGCATAATTATTTGTCATCTATCTTGACACTAAACTTGTTCGTTTTCTACCGAAGTAATTTTCGGTACGATTTAGTCATTTATACTTTAATTCTGATATCTGACTATTAGGGGTGGAAATTTCAGATCTATTCAGCAGTTTTATGCTCGTACTGCGGTCACACACGAAAATAGAAGTGCTTTATGAAGCCAGTTTTCTTCAGGCATGACATTACGGTGGTTGAGCAGAGACGTTCTAATAATATCATAGTTGATTGAAATTATCTGTATTACAAAATAAAATATAGATATATTTTTCAAAATATATAGAAGATCATGCGATTTTCATGTTTTGATTTCTTTTACTAGATACGATTCGATCGTTCTACTTTGGTATCAACCATGGGAAGGACCCCATGGTGCTCAAGGGTATGCCATGTTAAATGGTATTTGTGATGGAAGTAATAGTGAGTAGATTTATTTATCTTAGACAATGTAGAAAGATTTTATTTCAAAGAAATCATGTACATTCTTCCATATCAAAATGCGGCATTTTATCTTGCTCATGAATTGGGTCATCAATTTGGACTTGTTCATCAAATCGAAACGCCGTGTTTCACAACATCTTACATGTCAGTTATGACAAAATCACATACGGCTTCATATGAACAAGCACGTTGGACAAAATGTGAAAATAAACAGATCAATGATAATATTTGTTCATTTTCATGTCTATTCAATAAACCAGATGGTTATCAACCGCTTAAAAATAAATACTCAGCATTGCCTGGAAAGCGCATGAGTAATGATCAACAAGCAAAAATGATTGAAGCTAATGCGAATAGCTTAGGAGAAGTTTCATCGTTTACATACATGCAATCCGATGCGTCTAGTCGATGTTTATATTTTCGTTCTTACGTCGGAGGATTGAACGGTGGTTAGTATTTTATAGTAGATTGTTCTTTTCGCTTGATTTTATTCGCAATTGATTAATTTTCAGAGTATAAAACCGCTTATACTCCAATGTTACCAGGTTCGGAATGCGAGGACAATTCAGTATGCTATCGTGATAAATGTGTTTCAAAGAATGATCTTGATTCATCATTATTCAATAATAATAATTATGATACCGGCATTCTTAGTTTAAGTGAATATTGTAGTGCCGGTCATAATATCAAACTATTAACAGGTAGTAATCCTGGCCCACGTAAAATGGAATGTGTTGATTGGGAAAATGATTTCCTATGTGAAATATCTCAAAAATGTCCAGAATCTGATGAATCAAGTGTACTTGATCTTTACATAAGACATGTATGCTGCGCTAAATGTAAATCCGATATTCAAATGATCGCTACATCATTTAATCAAAGAGAATATGGAGGTCTGACAAGTTCGGTGGAAACCAATCGAGCATATTCATTGCTTATATCGGCCATTGCACTGTGTTTTTTTAGTAAGAGATGAACATGTGTAATTTTTTGAATGTTTTTTTTTTTTGATTAAACTAAAACGTCGTAAGTTTGAACTTTTGAAATTTATCCTATTTATATGGTACCGTTAGTTGAAATTAACATAGTAACAAGTGCATTAATGGAATGAGCTGTTGTAGCCGTATTTCTGAGATTTTGTTGATTAATCAATGTCGATCCTAATGAAAATACTTTATTACATGGAATCTCGTATGTTTAGATTTCTCAAAAAGAAAATATTAATTATCAAGGTATTGCTTAACGAAGTTTTAGAAAATAATTAAAAGATATTAAAGAGTAAATGAAGCACTCAATGAAAGAAAAAGTCTACTCTTTCATGTTCATCATGTCAATTGATGTGTGAAATCGGAAAAAAAGGAAAATATTGAACTTGCAATAGATTGTCTTCTACGAGTCACTAGATACCAAGTTTCCATTATCATAGCCGTATTAGAAACAACGAAAGCAAAATCTCCTTGAAACATTGTGTTTACTATTATTTCAATGAATCAGTCTTATCCTTTGACAGTTACATGATAACCCAAGATGAAGAAGAAGTAAAAAGAACGCAATTATCCTTTTCGATAGTGGGTAATTATTCAGAGACTTAACTTTGACGATTCGTTTCTAAACAAAAATTTATTTTTATTATTAGTCTTCAATGTCTATTTAACAATAATCTATTGTTTATCTTTACTTATATGAAAACAACTTTGAATCGTTTTTTCTTGTATACCATGAAAATTTCATTATCGATTACATCATAAAAAAAGCGTACGTCAAAGTAATGTTGCACAATCAAGGAAAAATACGGTTTATAATGCTTTTTCATATGCTGTATTTTCCAATGTTTGTTTTAGTAGGAAGAAAAACCCCTTTTAACATTTTGTATTGTCATCATACACTAGAATAGTAAAATTAATGTGACAAGCTGATTCATCACAAAAACCGCAGCCGATTAGATGCACTTTAGATAAGCATTTCTCATCTAAAATGTAACTAATGAAAGGCAATCAATTGAAAAATGTAATAAATAAGAGTTACGAGCTAGTCTGAGGTGTTAGGTGATGTTTTTGTCTCACTTGCTATAAAATATCGCCAGGGAAATATTTGATTTAATTTAGTTTCTAACTTTAATACAGATTGTGACATGTTTTGTTCTATATCATCCTATTGTGACAATGCAAAAGAGTAGAAGTGTCTTTTTTACGTGTATAAAAAATATTATGACACTCAAAACATAAGAATATGACAGAAAAATAGTTGTACTCCGAACATATCAATGTTTTTGCATGGTTTTAACCATCTTCTATAATATAAAAATTGGCATTCTATCATGAAAAAAATGATTTTCAAACTCTTCGATTCTGTAACTGCAAAAGAGTTATATAGTCTATTCTTTTGATGAACATCTTAATGTTTTAATAAGAAGGTATTTTTCATTCTTGATGACCTTGTAAAAAATAGATTCAACCGATACTATGGCTTTTAGGAACAGGTGATTTATTGCGGTTTGTGTTTATTTTTTTACCTTTGAGTATTGATCTTACAAAGACGACAAAAGTAAACGATGCGTTGCATAAACAATAAACTCTAACTTGCAGAGAGAACTTTATTTTTGTTTTTCTCGTTTTCCTTTCAGATATGAAAGAAGAGTTAGTCAGGGGTGACTAATTTTTTTTAACTAAGATAATTGAAAAATAAACATTTTGTATTTGTCAATCTTAGATATTGATGTATATACCATACAAAACACAACAAAAAAAATAATTGCTTTCATTCATGCGTACGTATACTCGGCAATCCAATCGCTTGATGTTTGTCTCTTAGTACTAAAATTTGATGAGATGTACAAAGTTCAAAAGGCGTATCCTTGAATGATATTGAAAATATGAGTACACAAGATATATTTAAGAGAATCGGAAAAAGGATTATCTAATCAAGATATCATATCAGCGAACGAAAAATTTGTTTCATCGATTAATTTCGATGCAATATATAAGCATCGCTTTTCAAAAAACTTGCTCAGGCAATAAATTTTCAATCATATCACTAAGAGAGTGTATACGATTGATTTATGGTGCAATTTGGATTCATTAAGTAAGTGTCCTTGAACACATACATGGTTTCTTCTGTTATTTTGATACGAATAAAAATAACAAAAAAACAACAATAATCAGAAGCCTATTATAGCGTGAGATACGTGTGAAAGATAATATTTTTACGTGAGCATCAAACTACACTTAACTTTTGTTTTGAAATTTGGATTAATATTTTATCATTACACATCGACAAAACAAATTGAGTGTGTTTCCGCATGCTCTCTTCATTAAAGAAAAAAAATTGTTTTAATATTTTCAAAATATTTATATTTATCATATCGATGCCTTCATTATTTGTTTATATCAAGGGTAATGACATTCAATCGCCTTTGACTTGTACACATACAAGAATGAAAAATAAATGTGTAAGCGAATGTTGCACACTATCAACAATCATACAGAGTAAAACATGTCCTTGATTATGTTAGCCGTAGTAAGTAAATGTAATTTTTATTTGTTTGTAGGTTTGTATAAAATGTAAAATGGTGATAACTAGCAATAGATGAGTGAGAGAAATATAAATTGCACACTCGACTAACCACCAGGTATGGATGAAGAAAAAGACGTTATCAGCTCTTTCTCTTGTTGAATATAAACTGGGATACAATATCTATTTTGTACATTTTCTATGACCAGACATTCTTTGTAGATTTATTTACAACGAAAATAACAATTCCGTAGTGATTGGACATGATTTATTTTTCTAATCTTTAGATAGCTGTTTTCTGTCTTGATAAAGCCGTAATAAATTGAAACATGTCCCATGAACAATCGTCATCATTCTTTCAAAGTAGTTCCGGCGAAGGTGGGTACATTTTTTATTTTAATGATAGTTTTTCATTAAAAAAAATGATGATTAAATAAATATTTATACACATGCATATACATACATATATATATATATATACATGTATATATCCAAAAATACCTAAACATAAACTTTATCTCTAATGATATAATCTATGAGTAGCTACTGATGGACACGGCTTTGCCTATAGCAGTGACTTAGAAGATGCTGATCAAGGAGATAACTCAAACTTTGCATCATCAGGATCTGGATTCGGAGATGATGAAGCACTTCTAAGTGGTGGTAGTGGTAGCGCACATTACTCATCATTATCATCTTATGGCGGTGCTAATCAACAAAACTTTTCTGAAGGAGCAGCAGCCAGCAGTAGTGCTAGCGGTGAGTGTTATTAAGAGTGGAACGTTTCTCGTATTAAAAGTGATTTTTCTCGAACATGAGCAGTCAGTGGTGGCGGTTATAGTTCGGGCGGTTTCTCACAACAATCAGGATCAAGTGCATCATCATATGCAACAGATGCTCAAGGACTCTTTCAAGATCCGAATCCTCAAGTTATTCGTCGACCAGCACAAGGAGGTGGACAAACTTATACTCAACGAGTTGTAGTTAAATTCTTAAAACCACCACCAGTACCTCCACCAGGCGTAAGTGCTAGAAGAAAAACTAATTGATAATCAATGCGAACAAATTGTTTAAAAATACCTTTTGCTTAAAAATGTTTAGCCTCTTATTATTAAAGAGGTTCGTCCTCCTCAACCACCCCCACCACCCCCACTTTACATTCGTAAGTTAAATGATATTTATATAGAACGATTCTGTTTTTGATGATATCTCTACTTCTAAAGGACAACGTCCTCCCCCACCACCTGTACGTCCACCTCTTGTTATTCGTGAAGCACCACCTAAATTGCCACCAGCAGTTGGCACACAAGGTAAAAATGACTTAGGAATGTTTTCATAGAATAAGAAATCTTTGATTGTGATAGTTATCACCAAAACGCTTCCTCCATTGCCTGTACCACCTCGTTCGGTCATCATCGAGCGTTTACCACCTCTTCCACCTAAACCACGCGATATTATTGTGGAACGTTGGTTACCATATCGAGTTCAACAAAAACGCCGCATTATTATTCAACGAGCTCCACCTGCCGTTGTTCCTAAGCCACGCAATATCATCATTTAGTACGTATGAAAATTATGGCACAAATAGGATACTATTCATAATTATTATCATGAATTCGTAGTTATGAAGCACCTAAAACTAAAGTTGTTCGTCGTTTTGTCAATTTGGGAATTGCACCTGCTAACCCCGCTGATTACGTTGCACGTTATGGAACTCAATTGGAAGATACATCTTCACTTGTATCGCATGCTCGACAAGCTGGTGTTGTTGAAGATATTGTTCGTATATTTTATGTGAAAAAATCAAGAACTAGACCTTCCTTCATTTTGTTTAGACACCCCCTGGCGGTGCACTATCCGGATTTCAGTCATCCAATTACCAAGCATATCAATCTGGTGGTGCTGGTGGTCATCTATCAGCATTTGAAAGTGCTGATAATGAAGCCTTTGGTGGATTTTCAGATTATGGTAGTTCTGGATATAGTGTAGGTGGTGATGCCGGTGGATTTTCAGGTTTCGGCAGTTCTGGATATAGTGTAGGTGGTGATGCCGGTGGATTTTCAGGTTTCGGCAGTTCTGAATATAGTGCAGGTGGTGATGCCGGTGGATTTTCTTCAGGTAGTTACGAATCATCATCATCATATGGTTCCCTCGGTGGTAGTGCTGGCTATGGAGGTTCTACAGGATCATCATCCTTTGGCAGTTTTGAACTCGTGGATTATTCAAAAGATCTTGAGGCCGGTGCTGGCAGCTATGCATCTTTTGCAACTGAACAAACATACGGTTAAACAGAGACAAATTTCTATTCTTTCTTATTCTTTTTTTGATAATTCAACTAACTAAATCATTTTTCGAATAAAGTTTTCTCATGACTTTACAACTTTTAGCCTAGTACTTTCATTGTTTGATCCATTAATTAATTGAAATTGATCTTATCTATACGTTAACTTGGGATAGTTCGATGTGAAAGTACACCCCCTACCATTCGTAATACTTTATTTGTTCATTATCATAATATTACTAAACCAATTGAATGATGCAGAACGAAGAAATAGAAATTCATTTTGAGTTTCACGCACAAACGATTTTATTCAAATTGATCCTTCGTTTTTACCAAAAGAAACGATAATAATCATCGTGTGATGTAAAATCCATAGAAGGCATGAAATCGTTGGACGGTAATTAATACTAGCTGATAAACAGTAATGATTAGTAATTAATCAAAATATATAACTGAGCCCCTCTCTACACGTCGACATGTTTTGTCTATTTTTAGTAAGCTATTCGATAATCATCAGTAATAGTTTTAATACCAATGTAGAAGTTAATATTATGGTTTTTTGTTTTAGTAATTTAATATAATCGTTCGTGATTTTATGAAAAGAAAATAGATGAATTTATTTCAGATAAATGTGAAACTTAATGAATAAAATACACATTCAAAGTATAATCCTACATACATAGATTGTATGCATCCATTCGAAATTCATAGTTTCTTTGCTTATGCTGTAGAACTTTTAAAAAAAGCTGATCGAATTTATCGATCAAATTCGCAAAATGATGTCAAGGAAAAAATCGATGTTTACCATGAAGCAGCATATGCATGTCAATCGATCGGTAATCATCTTAGAAATAAAAAATAGAATACAGCTCAAATTATGTTTCTTTTCTCAATCAGGTTACTATAATCAAGCCATAAAATACTACAAGCTTGAACTACAAGAGTCACTATTAGCTAATTCCCGTGATGATATTCTTTATTGTTATAGATTTTTAGGTGAATGTTATTTGTGTAAAAATGAATTTTATACGAGTGAAAGATATCATTTGAATTTCTTAACATTGGCAAAACAATATGATAACGATGAACGTATTGAACAAGCATATACGTGCTTAGCAAATACTTACTGGATATGGTTAAGTTATGTACAGGATGACATACTTTATGACACTAAAAATGATCAATTTTCATGTGATTTATGTAAACAAAGTTTAGATGCCGCAAAGAATAGTTTATTTATTATTAAAATACTTGATGATCAATTAGAAATCGATATAAAAGAAAAATATTTTTCGAATAAAGAGATTGAAACACGGCAACAAGATTTAGCATTAAAACGTGTTAGAAGTTACATTAACATTGGTACATATTAAAATAAATCTTTTCTCAAGACGAATTACAATTTTATTTATTTAGCAAATGCTATGAGTGAAAAGTATCTACATGATGGCAAAGATTGTCTAGATCTTCAAGGTTATAATCAATACACTAAAAATGCCATAGAACTGTCAAAGTATAACGGATCGTTATCTTTTTGTTTTCACTTTTACTATTAATTGCTCATAAAATTTTAGAAAGTATAATTTTTATGAAGAGTTAGCACGTCTTCATTCATCGTTATCAGGGTTTTATCTGTATCGACCAAATTATCTACAGTATAAAACAGAAATAATTGCTACCATGAAACAAGCGATGCATTATGCTCAATTAACAAGAAACACCAATGAATATTTATCATACGCATATGATATGGCTCAAGTAAGAATGTGCAGTCGATGTTCGACTAAGTTGCATATGCATAAAAAGGATAAAATAACCTCTTGTCTACACGTCATAGTCGCTCCTAAAGTATTTCTGTTGCAAACAAAAAGAATTAATTCTCACTAGGATGAAATGAACTTTTTCATGATGATTGAATTCGATTGATTTCAATGTTGTTGTTGATGATTTCTTCGAAAAGCAAAGAATTCATTTTGTAAACTCAGTATTGAACGGAAGTTATCTAGCGCTACGACATTACTTAGACTGTTTCATGACGTATTGGTTGGGTAGATCTCGACATGTTGTTATACGATACTGTGACAATAATAGAAAGATATGCAAACGCCTTTAGTGTATAGAAGACAAGATGAATAAATTTAAGGAAAAAAGGAAAGCCAGACAAACAATTGTGTTAAGTATGTTTTTCACAAGGAAGAGAAGATGTTTTAAATCCAGAGTATATCATTGGTTGCAATGAGTATTGTTTTATCGAACATTTTATTTTTCAACAATACAACAATAGCCTACGTCAATTCTAATGCAAATCAATTGAGGATGATTGAACTCCTATTTTGTGAGAATATGGAAGAAGCGTAAGAATGGCATGTTTCACTTCTTGGCTATTAATATTGGTAAACGGTACAGACTTGGCAATTTTGGTAGGCTTGATATTTACTTAGTATAAATTAGATTGAAATATGTTCGGCGATTTCTTTCACAATACTCAAATCATAACGCAAGAAAGGCAACCGTCTTGAATTAGAAAACTTTTTATTGACTGAGTTTTCAATCTAAATTTATGTTCAAAAAATCTTAGCCCGATAAATTCTAACGTCTTCTTCGTATTATAAAGAGAATGGGAATCCGTCATTAATTTAAAGAAAATATGTACATATGTAACTAGATATCAACGATATGTGAATGTAGTAGTTGTTTGTCTAGATGATATCTATTCAGTCATCATGGTGGGCATGCGCAGAAATAACCTCGTAGTTGTGAATAAATTCAGATTAGGTACGAACCAATATGCATTCATTACTAGGCAACGAAAGTTATACTAGCCGTAATTTACTATGAAACAACGTCTTGACACTGGCACACACAGATAAAACCATACTTCAAATATCTTGAAAGCATTATGAAAAATAATTCCTTTCGTTTTTTTTAAATATTCAAAATAGAGAAGATTTCAGGAATTGAAAATACTTTTGAATTTGAAGTTGAATATTTTAATGTAAGAATGCATTGTTTCAATTTGAATCTAGCACATGTAAATACGTAGTAGATCTTCCTTAAAATTTTTATAAATTTGCATTATTCTTTGAAGATTTTTCTATATAAAAATTCAGTTTATTTTGTAAGAAGTATGATTTTCAAAAAATGTTGTTCTTGAAATTCTTCTAGTTTACAATACGTTTCTTATTTAATGCAAGACAAGGACATAACATAAAAGTGTATACAATTAAATAGCAGACAATATTTTCTATCTATTGATAATAGTATTCCATTCATCGAATTTACTAAAAGTTAACTTTGACGTGAATGAATGTCACAAAAGTTTATCATAGTCTATGAAATTCTTTTATCCAGATACTTAAATAGAGAGAATTCAATCTTTTTTTCTGTCCGGGAATATTGATCCCGTCATCGACAATGTTGACTCTTGATAAATCTTATGAAATAGGCATAATTTCATAGCGAACGATTTAAAATAATTATTCTATAAAGACACAAACATGCAACAAGATATATATATGTTTGTATTTAGACACTGATATCATTTGATGAATATGAAAATGCTAAGATTTACCTTATCGAAATAACGCGTTGTAAAAAACTCGATGCTTCAATGAAAGAAAAGGCTTTGCATGATTTAGCTAATGGTATAGATTCTTGATTTTAATTTAAAATGCATTTCTGAATTGTTTAGTTCAACGTATTCTTACGGGTCTTGAAAAGCGTTATGAAAAAGAAATTGATTTAGGAAAAAAAATCATTTTAGCAGAAAAATGTGCTGATACATTTTCTCATCTAAACCGATACGAACAAAGTAAAATATATTATCTTAAACAAGTAAATACTGAATGATCATTTTCAGATATCTATTTTCATTGACCTATTCTCATTTATTTTAGTTCAAACATGCTCAAGAATTAAATTTGGATGAAAGACACATGGCAACTATTTATTCGTCACTTGGTTGCATATATCAAGATTTAAAAGAATGGCAACTAAGTATTGATTATTTTCGTCGTGAAATGAGTTGTCGTATTGGTCTAGATATCAATGCTGATATTGATGTAGAACAAAATAGTTGTTTTCTTTCTAAATGTATACAGGTTAGTGTTCTGTTTCTCTAATTTCTTAGCAAGGCTACTCACTATGTGAAATAATTAAATGTGAATATCGTCTTCATGTTGATCTTGATTCACGAATAAGAACATTTGAACGAGTATTAACAATTGCTCGGTCAACAAATGATAAAAATTTGATTGTAAAATTTCTTTATAAAACATGATTATCGAAAGATATTCTCAGTGTCTGCTTCTTTTTCGTTTCAAAAGCGCATGGCAGTGGCACTTGTGTTTGGTATGAAACTACGTGATTCACATATCCTTTTAAATGATGATTTGGAAGATTTCATGGCCAATATTCAACCATCTGTAACAGAAGAAAACTACAGCCGCATTTTGAGATGTTCTGAATGCATCGATGATGAAATTAATAATTTATTAGAATCCAATGAAAACTTCATAGCAGACACTGATGACAGTGAAGAAGAAAATCATAAAATACTACAACATAGAAAACGCTTAGTGGTAATCTATATCGTATTCTCATGTTGAATGATAAGGTCAAATACGCGTCATCTTTCTATAGAGAGTCAGATCCTGTCATGAAAATCGTCTACACATTGCATGTACAAACAAAAATGGCTTGGAAAAAGTTCGACAACATATTAATGAAGGGGTGATTAATACGTTTAATTTCAATCGTTAATTAATATCAATTTCATTTAGGACAATGTCAATCTGCCTGATTGCCATGGTTGGACACCATTGCATAGAGCCATTTATTTTGAACATATAGACATAGTTCGTTATCTTCTTGATCATAGAGCCAATATCAATGCAAGAACCGCGAATGGTATAACTCCTCTTATTATTGCATGTTACAAAAGACGTTTAGATATCATCGAAATATTACTTATATATGGTGTAAAAATCGATATTCGTACAAATCATGTTTGATCTTTTGCTTGTTTTTGTTTCTGTTTATTGCCAATAATAAGAATTTTATTCTAGGGTTATACAGCCGTTGATTATTTAGTTGATACTAGTAATAATATAATACTCGATGACCACAGAAAATTGAATCGTTTTAAAGAACTACTTTTAGCAGCCATTCGAAGTA
Source organism: Rotaria macrura (assembly GCA_900239685.1). Taxonomy (NCBI): domain Eukaryota; kingdom Metazoa; phylum Rotifera; class Eurotatoria; order Philodinida; family Philodinidae; genus Rotaria; species Rotaria macrura. The sequence goes on along the minus strand of OENT01001160.1, from coordinate 4,735 downwards.
TTGAAATGTTGTTTAGAAAGACCCATAGGTGTATTTTATTTTTATATTTAGAAAATGAACCTAGTTTTTGTACACAACCGATAACTCAAAGTGATTTTGATAATGAACAAATGTTAGAATAAGCAGAAGTATTTTTAAATACAAGTAAAGACTCGTTCGATTATTTTAGAATATGGACAAGTGAAAATCATATTATACATAATCGATCTAATCATAAAATGATTCGAGCTGGACGCAGCAGCATATTAACAAATGGACGAGTATGTTTGAAATATAAGAGAAGAAACTGCATAATTTTGTGTATGATTTATAGTTACACCATAATCTAAAAAAGAACGATAATTTTTCAAATGACACTAATGAACAATGGGATACAAATGAAAATAATTGTATTGATAAGGATGCCACACTTTTAAAAACTATACCTGATACAGACGAAGAACGACTCAAACCATTATTGTATACACCTACACCAAAACGACAGTGTACAATGATACATAATCAGTCGTTATCATTAAATAATGTCGAAATTTTGAATAATGAAAATTCCGCTTTTCTAAATCCATTCCAACAATCTCTACTAAGTTCATCGTTTCTAACAATAACACCTAAATCGACGGTTAGATCTCGACGAGTATCAACAACATCCTCAAATACTAAAACAATTGTTCTTTCACCATCGATTTTACATGATACAAATACAAGAATTATTCGCTGTTTAGCAAATACGAATGATCAAACAACTCAAGAAAAAAAACTTCGAATACCCATGTAGTGAAATTTTATTTATTTTTAAAAGATTTGTACTTTAAAATTTCAGATCCGCATCAGATACAATTAATAACCTTCGTTATCAAGTGCTCAAGCGTTTATACGATAATTTTAACATTTGTGCATGTTGTGTTACACTTTACGATAGACAAGATTGGGAATTGGGCATATTCGAAAGTGATACCATTCAATTCACTATACCTGCTGATGAATCTTATGTAAGCTAAATTATACATATATTCAAGTGTTAAAAATAGAAAATTTTTATTCGTTACCAGATTAAGGCAATTTACATTGAAAAAGATCCAATTATTGTCTACGAACAAATATGTAAAGACATGTGTATTGTTGTATATTCAAATATTCGATCTAGATTAAAAGCATTTTTCAATCAATTTGAATTATCACTACAACGATTAAGTTTACGATTGGAACAAGCCATTAGTATTTTAAAAGTTTTTGAAAATTACATGTTTATTTTTTCCATAGATTTATCAGGTAATTAGAAAATTTTATTTCTCATCTTGGTAAACCTATTTAGCATAATCTTGATGAGATTAAAACGTAGATTATCATGTAATTGATGTCGTGAACCAAAACGAAATTTGATATTAGGAAATAGTTTTTCAACATCGTTTGAAACAATCCCTCGCAAATAGGACAAAGATTAGACTACGTTTTACACAACGATTCTATTGATACCCATATAAAGAAAAAAAATGTCTTCAAAACTTAGAATATAATTGATTTCTTTTTATCGATTATAATCATTTGATTAGAAGTAAAAAAACATTTTAACTGAAATAATCACGCAGAAATCATCCACAGATCGATTATAATCGATTTGCATTTCAGTGGAAAGTTGATTGCAATCGAAATAATTGATCCATGGATGATTTCCGTATGATTATTTTCGGTAATATATTCGATTATAATTGAATGAATATAACCGATAAAATAACCAATTATTTTCTGAGTTTTGAAGACATTTCGTTTCTATGTCTATGACAGGTTGATCACAATTTAGAAAGTATGTAGACATGAGAAACGTTTTTCGAAATCTGTATAAAAAGACACATCTTTTACTCTTCGTATTACTAAAACCTGTTTGTTTACTTGCGAATTAAGAAAATAATCTGACCGATGGAATATTTCATCAATTAAATAGATTAACATTAGATCAATTGAAATCATTAAATTTATCAAAAAATAAATTTACATCGAATGGCATTGTAAAATTCCTTGAACAAAAACCTATAGTAAGATCGATATGAAAATAATAAAAATCAGTATTTTAATAGTTTGTTTTCTCTATTTATTTAGAACCGTTTACAACTACTCGATTTATCTGGCAATGCAGACATAGATTATGTTGCATATAGTTTTCTTAGAACACGTTTTCCGAGTCTTACTATTTATCATTAAAAAATTTTAAACTATGATCCGTTCTTTTCTTTTTTATTACATTAGATTCATGTTAAAAAAGATATTTAACATTAGTTTTCTTGTTTTAGATATTACTTCCTACATATCATTACTGGTTGCTTGAATATATAAGTGAAATCGTTTGACACATATAACGTATGTGTAAATGAAAAGCAATGTCAAGAGAAATACAAAATATATGAAAACAAGTTTTTTTGCGTCTATAAAAAATACATCTTCAGAAGCAGTTCGAGTATGTAAAATATCTGAACAAAAGAAAATGCATCTTAGCAACTCTAATATGTGGTTTTTTATTCAGCGAGGCAATGTCGAACTAAGGGAATCAAATTTAATCTCTGTATTCAAATCAAAGGATTCAGTAACTCGTTTAATGTATGATGATTTAAGAAAAATTAAAGCATTCGTTTATGTTTTGATTGAATGTTTCGATATACTCAATAGTGATTATGTTTTCTTCTAAACTGATCGAGGATTTCTGCTCAGCCAACTTGTTTCGTTGTAGATCAACATCGATTGCAACCGAAACATTCAAATAACAGAAAAATTATCAGAGCATTAAAATCTCTTATATGAATCGAAGCAGACTGTCAAAAAAAATTGTTTGTCTAATAACTGTGAAGCGGAAATAGTCTTGGATTATATTTATTTATTGTCATATTATTTTATTTTAATGCAAAGAAATATAATCAATAAACTACGATGTTATTTCGTTATAAAGTATGTCGAAAAATAGAAATTTTATAGGTCCATCTAAAAGTGTACACAATAGAATCACAATGATCAACATAGCTTTAAATAGAGTTTAACGTCATCGTGCTTCATAACTAAAGTACAACATATGGAATGAAATTAAGTATGCCGTTAACATAGATTCATCTTATAGTAACAAAAGTAGTGAATCTACTCAATTTGCAAATAATCACCATTGCTGTGCATAAAAAATGAGTCAGAAATTTTGATTCATTTTCTTTTTACTTATCTAAATGTTTCTTGTTTCAATGGCTACATGAAGAAAACTTAAGCGTTCATTGAATATAAGAAATTCCACGATTAAAATGATAGCTGTGGGCATTCATGCCAATGGAAAAGAAAAACATAGCGACGACATGTTGCATCTAAACGGGTTTTTTTTTCTATTTTAATAGAATGGTGAACATGAATTTTGCTGACAGCCATAATATGAAAGAACAGAAAGAATAAAGCCCATTAGATACTTCATACAATCATGTAGTGACGGCAACAATGATGCTTGATGTACAATAGTGAAATTTGTATTCGGTTGATAGACACTAGTAAGTAAAAAACAAATTTTCTCCGGTTGCTTACAAATATTATACTATCATTCGAGTTCAAGCTTGAAATGGCTGATTCGAATATAACATTTGAAGAAACTCCTGTCGATACTTCCACTTTAGACAAACGGCATTCAAAACCTCGTGTTTCCGTAGTCCGCAATTCAAATGCAGCTGGTGCTGCTTCAAACACTACAGCTTCAAGAGCTCGTCGTCAATCATCACGTGCTTCGATTCCTCGTGCTGGTCTTGATCGTCGACTTATTCGATATGAGAATACATATCGAATGGAACCTGACGATGACCATAAAGTGAACACAACTCAATTGCGTCGTGTGGCAACAACTGTGATTGAATCAGCTATATCTGGTTATAAATATGATCCAAATCAAGGAAAACAATTCGCATTAGCAATGGCTGAGCGTGTCCGTGGTCAAATAAAACAGTTACCATTTCAACGTTACAAAATTATTGTACAAGTTTCTATTGGAGAGAAGAAAGGTCAAGATTTGCGTGTAGTTAGTCGATGTGTATGGGATTTAAAATGGGATCGTCATATAACTATTTCGAAAGAAACGCCTGATGCTTATGTGACTGTAACAATTTTTCTGGTGTATACAGAATAGAACAAAATAAATACATGCATCATTCATGTTTAAATAAAATAAATAATATACAAATAAATGACATGCATATTTTTTCCAGCACTCATAATCAATCTATCACTAACATATATTGATAAATCAAATTCATGACTTAGAACGGTTTTATAAATTTTGCTTCTGAATTATATCGTAGCATATCTATTACAAGTGATGGATTGTTTTTTTATTCGATATCATGAATCTCAGATAAATGCTTTTCAATATCATTGCTCTCTTCCTTTTTTGGACCGAAAAATAAAATGCGAATGCATTCACACGATGAAGTATTCGATAACTGAAATAATTGATTTTTTAATCCCTAAATTGTATAGGTGCGTCATATGTTTGCATGGCATTGAATTAGTACAAGGCTAGTGAAAAGTCTGAGACGTATATATATATATCTATATGAAGTTGAAGACAAAATACGAAGCATTTGAATAGATTTTTATTACAATATCGACGAGAAACATTCAACGATAATATGAAACATTTTCAATTTTTGATTAAACCGATGATTTTAATTGTACTATCATTAATACTGATTGATGCATCAGGTCAACAAAATGTTCGACAAATAGC
>OENT01001159.1:0-46338 GCA_900239685.1 Rotaria macrura | reverse complement strand
GTATAAGCTTACCAAATAGACCTAAATTTCTGTATCGAATCCCAATTCCTGTCTCTGAATGGATAGATACTGTAAGAACGAATATTGCACTATGGCATAGAATTATCGAAGATTTTATTGTTGAAGTTTTAGCAGTAATTAAACAGCCAAATTTTCTCGACACTTGATTATATCTTACCGATGCACAAATTCTAAGTTGTTTACTCGTTTTAAATGCAAATGAGAATCAAGGTAGATTACTACAAGTAGGAACTGGTGAAGGTAAATCAACGATATTTAGTGTATTAACTGTAGTTTATGAATTAGAAGGCAAAACTATTGATAGTATTACGAGTTCTCCTTTACTCGCAGCACGAGATGCTAAAGCGAAATGCTATCGTATGTTTTAACTTGAATGTAGTCATAATAGTGATAAAGCAGTTTATTTATCTGGTCCGAAAAGTTGTTATAAGGAGAAAAAATTCTAATTTGATACATAGAATATGCTCAGATTAATCCTTGAAGTGATAGGAAATATGATATTGCCAAAGTTGATGAAGTAGATAGTATACTTATTGATGATAGTTCAAAAACTGTACGATTAGCATCGACTATGCCATTTATTATGCAATTCCATTTGTTCCTTTGCAAGAGAAAATTATTACGTTAGATGGTAAAATGTATTCTTTTTATGGAAAAATTAAATTCGAACAAAATCAAATTAGTCTAGAATATGCAAATGGCCATAAGGAGATATTGTTCTTATTTCAGATTTTAAAGTTTATTTAGCATCTATTTCTGATATAAGTCATATAGGATTCTATGTACCAGAAGATGATAAATGTGATGAATTTATTAGAAAGAATTTAGAAAATTATATGAAAACATTAACTGAGAAAAATAGAAAAACATTTTCGTGATTTTTTTAATGCACAAATGTCTAAATGAATACATAATGTTATTACAGCATTGATTTATCAAGTGAATATACATGATCGTTTAATTAAATCAGTTGATTATTATAGCACAGGTATCGTGCAGAGTTTATCGAATTGGAGTAATGGTTTACATCAATTTCTACGAATAAAACATGAGCTTAAACTGACATCCGAAACTCATACGGTCTTACAGGTACACTTGATTCTATGATAATGCTAAACAAATATTACTCGATGTCTATGATGTAGATTTTCTTATTACATCTAGATTACGTCAAAAACAACATCTTCCATTATCGGATATTGCAGTTATGAATGAGCAAGATTGGTTAAAAGAGATTTGTTATTCAGCAATGAATGAATCAAGTAAACAACCAGGAACTCTTGTTATTTGTGAGACAATTGAACATAGTAAAATTCTAGCAGAAAAACTTCATAAAGAATATCGTTCGAGTGTAATTAAACTCTATACAATGAATGATATGAACAAGAGAAGAATATTGAACAAATAAATTTCGGAGAAATAACTTTAGTGACAAATTTAGCAGAAAGAGGTACAGATATAAAAACAGATGAAATTGACAAATATAGTGATCTTCATGTTATTTTGACATTTATGCCACTGAATAAACAACGTGTTGAAAAACAAGCATTCGGTAGAACATCACGACAAGGAAAATGAGGTACAAATCAAAGAATCTTAAATGCGATTAATTTTCTACATAATGAAGATTTTAATATACAGAAAATAACCGAACTACGAGATAAAATTGAATCAAATATGTTAAGTGATTTTGAAAAATATGAATGAAAAATAATTATTTTAATAGATGAACTTTATATTAAATTTTGTTCTTTATTAAGAGAAATACGCACAAACAAATAGAGAAAATATCGGTTGGTTTATAACGGCTAAGAATAATGTTAGGAGTGTATTGAAAATCGATGATGAAAACTTCCCAATTGATGAGAAATTTAGCAATAAAATCATCGCGAATTACAAAAACGATTGTCTTGTTAAAAATCTCTACCATCATTACCTATCGCTTATAGGTAATGATTCATCATTGACTAGCCAATATGATACAGCGATGAAACATTTTGATAAAGCTATCGAACTTGATTCAAATCATTGCGCAGCAGCTTTCGTTAGACATAGATGGTTATTATTAAATGGTAAAGAAAAACTTATTGGTTCAAATGCACAAGAGCTCGGTTATAAACAAACAACTATTAGACAATTTCATCGAGCACTTGAAGTCTTAGCTAAAGAAATGTCTTTAATTACATCTATACAAACACTTTTTGCAACAAAGATCTTCAAATATGAATAGTTCTCTATCAAAACAATTAATACAAAAAGTTAATCTTTGATGTAGTTATTGTAATAGTTTAGAAAAGGTTGTAAATGTAATCAGAAGATCTCAAAGATTGACGTACAAATAATGGAAATTATTGACTGTAATAAGTTAAACGACAATAGAGACAAGAGTGGAATTTTAAAAAGAGTCATTTCACATAATGGAATTGAGAAAAGTATGGGAAAATTCTATGATAGTTGTTAAATATCTCAAGATCGTGTCGATCAACATTTAGTTGCTATCGAAAAATGCGAACAAATCTTTGTTGACAAACACGATGAAAATAAATTTACAGTTATTTATAGAAAAAGAAAAGAAAATATAGTAAGTAAATGGATCGTACATGATCTCGAACTTAGAAATCGCTTTTTTCTTTTAAATTACGATGGAACAGTCACCGATAGAAATCATTACTCGAACATTTATTCTCGAATTATGAAAAAATCACATCCAAACACGGTCGCATAAGAAAAGATTTTCAAGCATTCCTTTAAAATTTATCTGATGATAGAGACTATGAAGTCACANCATTGGAAAGATAAAAGTTCGTTTTTTCATCATTATTAACTACCGGAAGCATTTTCTCCTGACTCCTATGAAGTTGATTCAGAAACTATTCTGAATAATAATAATAAAGAAACAGCATCTGAATTACAAGCTCGAAAGGCAATAAAAGTGATTGAAGAACGAATTGAAGATAATTTACATTATAATTTGATTTTCTTATATGCCCACGAAGTATTCAGAGTTTTACAAATCAGACTGCTAAATAATTCAGAAATAACTGTTGAGTTTCTTCGTTTGAATGGAGAAAGGATTAAAGAAAATTAATCTTGAAATATTCGATAGAAAAAAACAGTTATCAAAAGTTATTGGTCTTTTGGTAAATGAACAGATTGAATTGTGTTTATTTAGGACAGAAGAAAAATATACTAACAGTATCTAAAAATGAGTAGATAAGACAACAGCAGTGACAAAAATCAATGAAATTAAAGAAAACATAATTATAAAATTAATTGATTTAAATGAAATAACGATAGAAGAGATCACGGCTACTTATCAGGATCCAAATTTCAGCATTCAATTTATTGATATAAAGTTTGAGAGTCTTTTAGAAGGAATAGTCGACGAATCTGTATACGTTCATTTTGATCAATTAGAAAGAAAATTGCAAAAACTCTTGTTAAACAAATAAGGAAACAAAAAATAGATTTTAGCTAAATATTTAAAGAGTTGACCAGTTTTCAGACAATGAAACTTATAGAAATAGTTCCAATCGATCATGAAAATATAGAAATTAACAAAGTCAAACCTTTGAGTGAACTATTCATGAATGAATCAAGACCTTATTTAGAACTTTCAGAATTTTCAGGGCGTGGATCAATGAATAAATATTGCTGCTGTCCAAATAGCAGTCGGTGGAATTTTATAGGAATTGGATTTAATGCCACAGTAGAAATGGGTTTAATGACTGACGGAGTAGCAGATTTGTTCGTTGCTTATCGACCTTATAGTAGGAGACAATTTTCTTGGTCATATTACAGAAAACAAAAAGCAGTAAATCTAATTATTTCAGCCATTGCTATGGGACTCTCATCAACTAAGGATGCAGCTAAAGGAGCTCAGACTTCAGTAGCAGGTGTAAGACAAGAAGTACTCGAACAAATAGGTGTAAAAGTAATAACAGATGGTCAAACCGTAAGTCACATATTAGTTATGACTGGAAAAAACTTGAAAAGTCTAGCTATTAAACAAATTGGAGTAACAATAGGTAAAGATGCATTAAGAGAATGTTTGAATAAAGTTGTAGATCTTAGTTCACATTTTATATTGGAACAGCTGAAACCACAAGTTTCGATAGCAATGCAAAGCAGAGTTAATAGTAAATTTTCTGAACCTAACTTAGTGAAAATAGTCCGTAAAATGTATGCAATGGACTCAATGAATAAGAATCAACAATTAAAAGAACGAATTAATAAACTATTAATCAAAATAATCAATCCTGAACATAGTTTTTGAAGAAAACAATGGGAGTCGATTGTTAGTCCTTTATGTCAAGGTTTTCTATCAAGTGTTGAAAGAATACGAGGTCCAGTAAGTATGAGCATCAGAATATTTGTTACATTGAATGGATTAGATGAAATTACTTCTATTATTGACACTGTTCATGAACTACTTTTAAAGAAACTCTTGGAAATAGATCAAGAAGCTTTATCCACAGATCTATCGTACACTGCTATTGTAACATTAGTGAAGAAGATGTCAAAGAAATAGTGAAACTTCCTACGCATAAAGACTTTGATGAGTTATACGACGAGTTAGGAAATGAAAAATTTTCCACTAAATTAAATATATTTATTATTAATAAAGACAACGTTATTAATTTTCTAAACTCATTACATTGAAATCACGAAATTGATATCGGACACAATCGCAACTTATTTTACTATGGACTACTTATGGTATCGGTGAATTAACAAAAGCGATTTCTGAGAGAGTACAACATCATTTTATTGTTGACGAAAATCAAAATTCATACAACCAAGATGAAGAAAAAATGGCTGGCACAATCAGAAATGAATATAATACTATAGCAAAACAAATAAATTATAATACGAAAGATTATACCATACCATATAGTCAATGTGAAATGATTCATCATTCTCAACAACAACAATAATCACCAAATAGAAATAAATCTGAAGCATTTTAGATATAAAATTAGTTGATGATGTCAATTATGAATCTACACAAGAAGATAAAGAAAAATGTAAACATATTATCGTACATACAAAAGGAGAAACAGACCATCAAAGGAAAATTTGTATCGGACATTTTCAACTTATGTTAGAAGATAGTACGGTGATTGATATTCCAAGCGAAAGTAATAATTATGGCTATGCTGTTATTCAGAAGATATTAAAAGATTGAAGTATTGATAAATCCATCGAAGATCTTCCTCATGAACTTGCACAAAACATAATAAAATAATCCTGAATAATTTTTCAAAGTACTACAAGAACAACGATGGATTGAAACACGTCACTCTGTGATGGCAAATCGATTATTAATGGTGGGATGTGGAAAAAAGAAAAATAATAATTCAACTAATGAGAAGAAAATAGTTATGTACGAAGACCGTTGATGGTACCGAGGTAGATATATACTTTGTGAAGAAGAACCTTACAGAAGCAGAGAGCAAGTATATAAAGAAGCAAATAGAAAAATTGATTGAGATGATTGATTCGAAGGATATTAGTGGAAACCAAAAAGGGACACTTTTGGAATATGACATGAAGAGTAATTTTCATAGAGGAAGTAGTAAAATCAGTGAAGTCAATTTCTGGCAAAGTATCGATGAAAAAGTACCGAAGAATTTCAAAGATAAATCAATAAGACTAGATCTTTAAGGTATAATAGGCGGTAATACATTAAATCTTCAAATTCAACAAGGCAATAAGCCATCGACTAATGTTCTTTTACCACAAAATCGTGAAGTCAGGAATGAAGCATTAATAGAGCTGTTTTGGGAGAGACTAAGCAATAGAACACGGGTTGTAGTGCCTCCATCGATGGAAACTATACCTTCGGGCTCATACGATTTCCAGAATATCGGTAATAACAAGAATAAAAGTAAAAAATGAGTAATGTATGAATCAGCTAACATTTTCTAGAAGGGTATTATTTGCTTGCAAAAACAATGGTGTTAAGTCAAATTTTCCATATTTTCTTCTTTAAAAATAGAAACTATCTCTAGTTGCATTATTTTTCTTATCTTTTGTTCTTCGACGCTATATATACACCGTTGTATTTTAACTATAATTAAGTACATCAAATAATAAAGCTATACAAGAACAAAGTCACTGATAAGAATGAAACAATTTTTAACTGTTTTTTGCTTCATTTCGAATTAACATCGATTGTCTAGCTATCTTATTGCCGAAATATGTTGACTATATTTGTATGTGTTGGGGATCAACGGAATATCAGTGTCGAGATGAACTACATTAACATCCACACATCGATTGTATCGATTTCGGATCAGTAGATGAGGTTAGTCATCAACCTATAGTAAAGAAACATTAACATATCGCACCGATCGAAAGAAGTAAATACATTTATCATGTTTTATTCAGAAAATATTAAAAGATCGAAGTATTGATAAATGTATTCAAGGTTTTCTCAGTAATAGAGCATAAAGTACAGAAGATGATCTTTGGCAGTTTTTGAAGGTAGACAATCCACAGGGATTTCTGAATGGATCATTCAATTTATTACAATAAACCATTTGTCTTTATTTCAAGACTAAACTGATGTTAGATAAAATGAACTAGTCGAACCTAATAAATTATCAATAAGGATAGGATCTTTTAAAGAAATGAATGATAGTTTATAAGGATAAATGGAGGAACATCAGTTTCGACGAAGCTAAATGGGACTTTTCTCAACGAAAATCTTGAGGTTTCATTCTCCATATCAAATTTTATTTTTTTTATTCGACGAAATTTTTCTGGGAAAAAAATAATTTTCAGGAAATGATTTAACCGAGAAACAATCGAACTCAATATCTTCAGTACGTAAACCTGGGTTTAATTTTCTCGACATTAATATTCTTTCGTTTATCCTTATAAATTATCATTAATTTCTTTAAAAACGGTTTTTCCTTAATGATAATTAACTTTAATTGCCCTGCTCATTTAGTTTAACATGGGCTTTGGCTTCATCTAAAAATTAAATTTTTAATATCAATTACGAAAATTAATTGAACCATTTAATTTTAATATTAAAATAAAACGGTTCACCTCAAACAGGGATGGATTGAATTCCGTAATTCTACAGATTAAATGCACTACTATTAATCACTTCACGACGTAAACAGTGTTCTTTTAGTAAAAATCCATCTGTAACTTAAGAGAAATTCGACAATTATTTGTATGGAAATACAGAATAGAAGAATATGAAGTTAAAAAGAAGAAACTAAAATGAGAGACTATTCGAATAAATTTCGAAAATTTTCTGTTAAAAGAGTTCTGTGAGAAGGAACTACCGGATGGTTAGTTCCTTGTTGAATATGGTAGACATGTGAATGATAGGACTTTGCCTAAAACCGAGAGTCTACATTATTTTTCAAAAAATGATATTCAGGAAGCTTTTGCGATGATTTTGAATGCACTCAAACATGTAATACTAGAACCCTAGGAGATTAGAAGACAATAATTGCAGATTTGAGAACGGAAAACTATGTGTTTAATAACACTATTTTCTTTCTAAGTATTAACTTTTATTTCATGGCTCTTGTTTCAATATTGATCTTTCGACTTGTATATCAATATGATTTATATGTAAGTGGTTTGTTTGTGAAAACTTTAAAAGCTATTCCTATTCATAAATAATTAGTTTTCTATTTTATTTTGTCTAATCATGAATCGTCTAGTCTTTTGCTTATATATGGGTATAATTTTTTCGATGCAACATATGTATGTGCTAATTCATGTGTGTGTCTATCACTGTTTTTTTTGTTTGCTACTCTATTTTATCATAAACAAAAGTCGACATTCCTATGAAGGATTTGATTCAACAGGATGATTCATTATGTGAACAATCAATGAATTAGATGATGTTGTGGAAAGATACGAAGAAGTTGCTAAATTAAATATATTTGGTCAATAAAATTCTGAAAATATCAAATACTTGGTTGAATACGTTCCTAATTGTATACAATTAAGCTATTTCTCAATGTTCTGAATGCCAGTGTGCTACAATTTCGTACACTAAAATTTCTTGAACTATTTATGATCAAACTACAGTGATAAAAAATATCAGCACTCAATTAATATATTAATCTTGATTGATTGTCGCAGTATAATCATTCTATGTAATATGATTATGAATTTATTTCTAATCCTAACAAGTTAACCGTATGTTGTATTATTGTATATTCAAATCTGATATTTGGTTCAGTATTCAAATAGGATTAGATTATCATCATACATTAAACATGTTCTCATCTATGTTAACGTCAATAGAGATCGACAATTTATCTTTTTCATGTAAAATCCTGAAACGTTCATATCTATTTATCATTAAAATTATGATTATGAAATAGAAATTATTAATTAGTTTCAATCAAATTGATTTATCATCGAATAAAAATAATCTTTTTCTTCTATTTCTGTAACATTATCAATTCGTATAATGATCAAATCATTATCTTTCATATCGTTTTCTACGATAATAACTCAAACATCAAATTGATATGCAATAACAACTATATCACTTCACTATCGTTAACAATGATGATCAAACAATCGTTTATTTTTTTCAAAGGAATGATAGACTTCTTGAGTGAAATTTTGCCATTGATAATCATAATTATACTATAATTTAGCTTTTCATATAAGATCTTTTGTTAGTCTGTTAATATTCATGGATGAAGAGTTCATGGGATTAATTATTGCGAATAATCATTATACCATTGAACAAATCAATTTTTTGAAAGACATAAATGTCAGACACTGAAATAGTCCTTTATACGACGATGAGAGAAATTTTCGGATAAAGAAAATCTCAATATTAGAACATTCTGTCAGCGAAGTAGGAAAATTTCATATAAAACTACAAAAATGATCGATTGCATTCCGAAAAACAAAGATGCTGCACATCTACTATGATCGTCGGGTCATTTGGTTGCCGGCATTCCTGTGAAGGTGCGGCTGTAGTGAGAGTGTGCATACGTTTCTGTAAGCATGAGGATACAGGCCTATGATGATATGGAAAACCATCAACCCACATCCGTACCTACACCATTCTACTATATCTGACAAAATCACCTTGAAGACTCTATTGCTATCCAGACCATACGCTGCAACTGTTTCTACAAAGCACTCTATGAATTCTTTGATGAATCCCGCGCTTTAAGCCAATGCGAGTGCTTTCAACGCAATAGTTGTGTCCGTGTGTGTGTGTTGTTACCCAACTTGAACCTAATGATTCCTACATTCAGACACCCACACCCTATGAAACTGAAATTTTTCGTGAAAAATATACGAAACCATAAGATTAATAATATGAAGGCAAAAAGTTCAGTACAAACAATTCCAAGCCTTCTACTGTTGTACGAAACCTCTCGCTGCTGAGAATAAGAAGGACGGAACCTTCAGTTAGAAATTGGAGGCACCAGCCATTTGGTCAATATACTACAAAAACCTACCTTTTCTTCAGAACCTAGAAAAGTGTTTTATGATTACTACGAAACGATTTTCACTTTAGCGAACCTAAAACCGGTTAGATCAAATGTGCTAAACCCCTGAAGTTCGGTATAAAACCTTTTTTTAGAGTGTAGTGTCTTGTTCGATTGTTTATAGTTAGTTCCTAAGTCGGATATTTTGTGATATTAATAGAATTTATTTTGTCTATATGTGAAAAAGAATTAACGACGATGCATATTTTTGATTAATAAAATGCATAGTTGATACTGTTATGCGGTAGGGAAAAAATGAAGGAACGAGTAAAACAGTCGTTCACCATGAGACGATTCTCGTAATAAGTGTACTAAATGAAGTGTTGATAGATTCGCATGAATTTCTGGAAATATTTTTACTACACTTTATGTGATCGCTTCTAAACTGTATTTGGAATAATAATGAGGATGGAAAATGCGGACTGGTCGTTTAAAAAGCTCAGAAAAAATGGCGGATTGATCTATTGACACATTTTTAAGAAACATGTCCAGATTTCGTGAATTCTAAACTTCTGCAGAAATAGAACTCATGGATAATAGAAAGTATACTTCATATGTTGTATCGATACAGAATTCAGTGTGAATGAGAATCACTTCGAGTTCATGGAATTCTAATAGTTCGAGTATCTGGTTTTTTTTGCGATTTTATTCATCCTCTCTTATTGCCACACCCACATCCTTACATTCGTCTTCTATTCCATTTGTTTATTCGTTTTTTCTTGAAAGCGTTGAGTTCTTCGTTTTTTGCTTTTCTGCTGCAAGCCGAAGCAGGAGAGAAACTAAGTAAACTTGACAGGGACTCCAAATGAAATAAAAAAATGAAAAATTGTATATGTAACATCAATTTTACGAATTCACTTTTTATTGCAATCATCATACTACATGCTTTTCAACCACTTGTATAAGTATTTATATGCACAAAATTTGCTTTAGTGCGACATACCTTTCGACAACACATTACACTCATGTCTGAAAAAGTGCCGGCATCTCTTCTTGAATTACCTGTTGAGATTGTCTACAGAATTTTCGACAATCTGAATGATTTTACACTTTTATGTTCAACTCGTAACGTATGCTCACGACTTAACTTGATCTCTGATACATATCATCGATATCAGGTAAAAAATATTTAGTTTAGGTGTCGTGTTTGTTATTTTCAGGAAAATACAAATTTGTTGATAATACATTACCTAAGCAGAGTTTTACGTCAGAATTATAAACAGTTATATAATTCAGATGGTTTCTACAGATTTTGTAGCATTTTGCTGCCACATTTGTGAGAAAATTCAATTCGTTTTTATTGCCCTAGCATAGTTATAGCAAAGAATATCTCAAATGAATTTGAAAAGATAATATTCTTTGTTTCATTAAATAGGATGAATTAATATACAAAGCTCCTTGTCGAATGCCCTTTGAACACATTTTATGATGAATATATATAAATGTGATAAGTTTCACTGATATAATAAACAAAGACAAGAACAATTTCTGAAGTTCGCTCTACTAGTGAACCATCTTAGTTTTTCTATGATAATTCTCAAGAACTTTGCTCGATTCAAAAATAAAAATAACATCACTTATCCTCCTCTCCCTGCTGCTTATTTAACGTGAGAAGTGTATGCCTTTCGGAAAAAAATATCATACTCTACTATGCACTATTCTGGATTTCTAAATCTATATGTTTTCTTGCTGAAAATGCCGATATCTAAACTAATAACAAATAATTTCATGTCAGACTCGTTTACTCACAATAAATTAAGAAAACTGAGAAAAGTCAAAAACTAAGTGCATCTAAAAAAATAGTTTTGCATATTCGTCATTACGCAACACGGTCCTTAATTTTCTCTTACTCTTTTATCTATCACACGACCAATAAAAATAGAGAGCAGCGACTGCAAAAAGATATGGAACCTTGGCATTGTTTAACGGTAACTAATGAACTGTTTAATTACAATGCAGCTTTAAGCCGAAATGACTGATGGCAGCCATAGTGGTATACCTAGACTATGTTTCACGTTAGTATATACAAACGAGGTTAGAAATGAATAAAAAGATTACCGACATAGTATTTGACAGGAAGAGCCTAAAGCATTGTACATCAAGCCATTCTAATATGGTTTCCGCATTCGAAATCTGTTTATCCATTGGAAACATAGAATCCTAATCTTATTAGAAATAAATAAACCTTTTCCTCTATATTAACTCATGTAGTAGGCGTGAACAAAGAAGTTTTTGTAGTCGCCTTCTTTAGTACTTTAAAAAAGTGTCGATACAAGTTTAGAATTTTTGAAACTGAAAACCCGGTCATAATGTACTTCGTTGAATTTTAGTCACGTATAGGTCAATCATAAAAAGAAGCCATATTTTATATCTTGCAATACATATAATGGCGTAACCAGGGGAAGGATGGCTCCTTACAGATCGGGTAATTTATCATCATATCGATTATTAAAAAAAACTGATTTTTTAATAATAATGCACACAATAAAACACGGCTGGTTTAGATCGCTTTCTACCTTATCCTTCGTTGATATCGACATTAAGTTATATCGTCGATTGGATACAACGTTGATTATCGGTTATTTCTAAAAATAGATTATCCTCTATTGTTATTGTAGTAGTTGATGGATTATTAAGATACAGGTACCTCGAATTTCAAGTAAAATTTTTCTCCCTTTTTACATCATTTGATAGAGCAAGATCTGCTGGTCATGAAGCCCTATGCTTTAGCCTTAGTAGATGCTTTCTTTCGACCAAATATGCGACATACTCCGAAGATTTCGTCAAAAACAAGAACTATTTTACAAAATGTGCAAAAGGTTTTGCTTTATTGTTTCGTTCAATTTTTTGAAACTTATTTTATCAGATTCAGCATCGAAACCTGAGTAGAAATAGGTTATAAAATATCTTATACACCCAACACGTTATAATTCACGATGAGGCTTGAAATATATTGCGTGTACTATGCATAAATCGTTGTTGTAAATCTATCTAGCTTTTCTACATAAATGATAGAATGAAATATTTTATCTCATTCTATTCATCGTACAACCCGGCATCATGAAATCGATCATGTTTTTCGTTTCTATTTCAGTGTTCAGTAACCCAAGTCCTTTTGAATTTTAGGCTAAAAATAATAAGATTCAAACCGCATATCATCCTTCTCTACATAAAAAGCCATTTCCATGCAATCATATTTGGGTATTCAGAATGAGCTCATAAAAGACTGAATCGAACGATGACGGATACTTTGATGAATAGAATCAAATAAAATATTTCATTCTATCGCTTACATAGAAAATAAGATAGAATTACAAAATCGATTTACGAGTAGTGCACTCGATATAATAGCAAGCCTCATCGTCAATAACGTATCGGGCGTATAAAATATTTTACGATGTATTTCTACTTAGGTTTCCATGCTACATTTGAAAAAAAATTACAAAGATTCAAAAAAGGAATAAAGCAAAAATTATTATACATTTCGTAAAATAGATGGTTTTGGAACACGAAATCTTTTGAGTATTTTGGGTTTTTGACAGAAAGAAAGCATTTACTAAGGCTAAAAAGTAGAGTTTCATGATTAGTAGATTTTGCTCTTTCAAATGATGTAAAAAGTGAGAAAAAATTGACTTGAAATTCAAAGTGCCGGCGTCTTACGTAACCCATGATTTCTTCATCTACTTTTGGCCATGATCCCACAACTAAACTACATAAAAAATACCTTGATACTGGTGATGGATGATTTTGGCGATTTGCACTAAATAGCACAATACTGTTAATGTAAAACCATGCGCTTTTCAATTTTTTCTTAATAAATCAGCTAAGCACCCAGTTGCATCCTTTTACTATGGAAAAGAAACATTAACCATCATCAAAAATATTTTGTGAAAAACAGATCGGATGCCGCTCTACCTCCCGAGGAAGCCTGTTTACACTACTAGTTACATGTAAAATTATTCTACATCTCTCATCGATAAATAGTAGGAGTTGAATAATAAAGTCCAAAAAATGCCGCTATACGTCTACCAGAGTCAATTAAATTGAATACATTCAGAAAATGGTATATACGCATTTTTCAAGCAAATCCATTCAACAGTGTTTCACTCATTTTCGTGAAAGTACTATTTCCCATAGAAGATTTTCTGAACCGAAAGCTTAAACGCTGATCCTTAAATCTAAGCACTACATTGTAGTGAATCTTCCAAAATGCAGTTTTCTTTTTATTGGCGTAGTGGATATCAGCGAAACCCTACATTTTCATAACAATAAAATTTTGAGAGGTAGCCCTATCCTTCAGTCATTCCGAGGACCTCTCCGTATACCCTTCTGAAAAAATCTCCCCCTATTGTACTATTCCACTAATCTTCTTTCAGTTTGCATATTTCCCGGAAAATTTCCACGAAGCACATTCTACATTCAGTATTTCAGATAATAAGGCTAATCTCTTCCCAAATGACTCTTCTTTAAAAATACTTCAATTTGCCCCACTCAAAAATTCAACATCTTTCACTAGATGAACTACACAATGCACTTCAACAGTATTCCCATTTCTCACATCGCAAAACTAGCCTGTACCATCTTGCCCTACCCTTTACCAAGAGCCATATTCAGCCAGCTCAAAGAAATAAATCGATTCGTACCCTTCCCGTACAAAACTTTTAATAAAATTCTTCCAAAACGTTTTCAACAATAATTCTTCAAACTTAATCAAAACGATTTTCCACAACCACATCATTTTAAAAATTCAGACCTCATCAATAGCTCTTGCTAAAATAAAACGACCACTGATCTCTTAGAACCAAAACAATTCTATAAAAGACTACAAGACTTAACAAAAGCACATAAAAACCACGATCCACAATTTTACTTTTTTTTTCTTCAAAGCATTTTCAAGCCTTCCGAAACACATCAATTTAAATCATGTATTGTGTACCCAACGACAGCCATTCACATGATACTATCCATATTAGAACATATTCCTACAGACACTCACCACCCTAGATCTAAAACATGATGGATTCACAGCCATAGAAGCAAAACATCTCGCAAACGCATTAAAATATAACACCGTCAGTCTCTTTCCATCCTCGTCTTTATCATGCAATCATCCACACATTTTCATACAGACACTCACCAATCTGGATGTCGGTTGGAAAAAAATGCGAGCCGAGGGAGTGAAAAACTTCGCTGACGCATTAAAACAGAATAGCGTGAGTCTCATGCAATCCTCATCTGCATCATAAAACATCCACACGTTTTCCTCAAGACACTCACCACATTAGATCTCAACTGCAATGAAATCCACCCCGAGGGAGCACAACATCTGGCTGATGCATTAAAACACAATAGCGTGCGTCTCATTCTATCCTGATATAAATCATACAAACCTCCACAGTTTCTCATACAGACACTCACCACATTACGTCTCGACTTGAATCAAATCGGGGCCGAGGGAACACAACATCTAGCCGACGCATTAAAGCATAATAACGTGACTCCCAATCTATCCGCATTTGCATCATACAAACCACCACACATTTTCATACAGACACTCACCACACTACATCTCTCTTCCAATGAAATCAGAACGAAGGGAGGACAACATCTAGCCGATGCATTAAAACATAACACAGTGAGCGTCATTCTATCATCATCAGTCTGAGACAAGCATTCACACCTTGTCATACAGACTCTCACCACAATAGATCTCAATTGCAATGAAATCGGAGAGGAAGGTGCGGAACATCTGGCTGATGCATTAAAACATAATACAGTGAGTATCATTCTATCCTCATCACTATCATAGAAACATGCACACTATTTTCCCACAGAGAATGATCGTACTAAACCTCTCCTGGAATGAAATCAGAACGAAGGGAGCACAATATCTGACTCACGCATTGAAACATAATACGGTGAGTGTCATTCTATCCTCATCACTATCGTAGAAACATCCAACTTGTTTCCCACAGGGCCTGATTACATTAGATCTCTCTTCCAATAAAATCAAAACAAAGGGAGGGCAACACGTGGCCGATGCGTTGAAACATAATACTGTGAGTGTCATTCAGTCATCATCAGTATGAGACAAACATTCACACTTTGCACTTAGACTCTCACCAAACTAGATCTCAGTTACAATGAAATCGGAGACGAAGGTGCGCAACATCTGGCTGACGCATTAAAACATAATACAGTGAGTGCCATTCTATCCTAATCACTATCGTAGAAACATCCACTCAGTTTACCACAGACGATGATCACTCTAGATCTCTCTTGCAATGAAATTAGAGCAAAGGGAGCACAGCATCTGGCCGATGCAATAAAACATAACACAGTGAGTGTCATTCAACCCTCATCTGTATAAGACAAACA
Source organism: Rotaria macrura (assembly GCA_900239685.1). NCBI lineage: Eukaryota > Metazoa > Rotifera > Eurotatoria > Philodinida > Philodinidae > Rotaria > Rotaria macrura. The sequence continues at coordinate 30,442 of OENT01001159.1, read as the reverse complement.
TTCACATTTTTTCATACAGACACTCACCACACTAGATCTAAGATCGAATGAAATCGGAACCGTGGGAGCACAACATCTGGCTGGTGCATGGAAACATAATACTGTGCGTCCCTTTCTATCTTCATCTGTATCATACAAATGACCATGTTTTTTCATACAGACACTCACCACACTAGATCTCGATACCAATGAAATCGGAGACGACGGCGCACAACATCTGGCTGGTGCATTGAAACATAATATAGTGAGTGTCACTCTATCCTCATCACTATGAGACAAACATTCACATTTTGTCATACAGACTCTCACCACACTAGATCTCAATTCTAATGGAATCGGAGACGAGGGAGCAAAACATTTCGCTGAAGCATTAAAACATAATACAGTGCGTATCATGCGATTCTCATGTGTATGATGCAAACATTCACACGTTTTCCTACAGAAATTCGCTACACTAGATCTCAAGTCGAATGAAATTGGGCCCGAGGGAGCACAACATCTGGCTGACGCATTAAAACATAATACAGTGAGTGTTATTCTATTCTCATCACTATCGTAGAAACATCCACACTTTTTCCCACAGAGACTCATTGCACTAGATCTCTCTTGGAATGAAATCAGAACAAAGGGAGCACAACATATGGGTGATGCATTAAAATATAATACAGTGAGTGTCATTCTATCGTATCACTATGAGACAAACATTCACACTTTGTCATATAGACACTCACCACACTAAATCTAAGATCAAATGAATTAGGAACCGAGGGAGCACAACATCTCGGCGACGCATTGAAACATAATACCGTGCGTCTGATTCTATCCTCATTACTATGAGATAAACATTCACACTTTGTCATTAAGACACTCACCGGACTACATCTCGATACTAATGAAATCAGTGACGAGGGTGCGCAATATCTGGCTGACGCATTAAAACATAATACAGTGACTCTCAGTCCTTCTTCATCTGTATCTACAAACATTCACACCTTTTTATACAGACACTCATCATACTAGATCTCACTTGCAATGAAATCAGAACAAAGGGAGCACAACATCTGGCTGACGCGCTAAGACATAATAGAGTGAGTGCCACTCTATCCTCATCACTATGCGACAAACATTAACACTTTGTCCCAAAGACACTGACCACACTAAATCTCGATAGCAATAAACTCGGAGAGGAAGCTGCACAATATCTAGCTGACACATTGAAACATAATACCGTGGGTCTCATTTTATGTTCATCTGTGTCATAGAAACATCCTCACGTTTTCAAAAAGACACTTGCCACACTATCTCTTAAGTATAATCACATCGGATCCGAGGGAGCACAACATCTGGCTGACGCATTAAAAGATAATACAGTGAGTCTCATTCTATTCTCAGATGTGTGATACGAACATCCACACTTTTTCATACAGACACTCACCAGGCTATGTCTTGAACACAATCAAATGAGTAACGAACTTTACAGATGGTTGGAGGAATCAATTGGACGTAGTAAGCGGTTCTCCAAATGTTGAAGATATCGAGAACCTTGTTCTTGATGAATTCATAAGCCTGCTTCTTGTGTGCTGTGTTCTGTTTTTCTGATTATCTGTCAGTATGAAAATCATTCATTAAATCTGGAATTTTAGTAGAATGCGTTGAATGTTTTATCATCTTTTGTGGTATTTTCAGTGGTGGAGTGAATTGAATGTCATGTTATTCAGTAGGTTCTTGGATAATACCGCGGTTAAGGATAATTAGGGACCGAAATGATAGACGACGTTTTACGTGAGTTATGGTATGCTTAGTATGTTTTGATCTTGAAATAATAATTTGGAGTAATATTATCGAAAATTAACAATACTCTACTCAGGTGTAAGTTTTATATTGTCTCCTCAACTGAAGGAAATTCATACGAAATATAATAGTTGCCACGGTTGTTTTTTGCTTTGGGTCAAAGGTCAAAGATCAAAGGTCACGTAAAAAGCTTAAACTGATTTATGAGAAGTCAGACAATTCTTTTGTGGAAATCGGGGTCGGGGGATCCGAATCCGCGATCAACTTCTTGAAAATGCGTTCTGTCGATGTTTCGTGCTGGGGGAAAAGCACGGAATCCATGCTTCCAAGAATGAAAATCAAATTTGGAATCTCAGTCTCCTCAGCCGATCTTGTTCCGACATGTGAGACTATCGGATCCGAAGCAAAGCACTAGTCTTCTGAAGTATGGAATAAATTTGATTTTCTACTTTTTTCGAGCTAAGAAGGAAACGTAGAATAGAGAAAAGTACTAGTTTGATTTTACGCCATTATTTTTACCGTACTGGTCAACACTTTTGCTAGAGGTGACCCTAAGTCCATGAGTTGAATCCGTGTTGTGTCTCTCGTTCTGTTCTTTGTTTTTTTGATTAGGATGATAGCATCAGCGGGATTGCTGAAGGAAATATCAGAGGGACAGATAGTTGCCATCGTCATGGGTCAAAAGATATCATGGAAAGTATAGAAAGTGACAGACAGAGTGCTAGATATTATATGGGTGTGGGTGCGTCCAACAGGACAAAAGAAACACATCACCAAAGAGACTTCTGCTCACAAACTATCATCCATCTCTAGGTGTACGGTTACATGGAAAAACACATGGAAAAATTTATGAACCCAGGAAGTTGTAGAGATATGTCGATTATACTACGTTAATAAAAAAAGATGATGGAAGGTGAGCTTCTTGAGTAGTACATTGTCGAGAAAAAATAAGGGAACCGCCACCCAAGTAAACAAAATTTTTCAAAAACGTGCTTAAGGGCCCGAAAATGGACGGAAAATACAGCAAATTTTGCATGTTTGAATGAGAATCGACGTTCCCGATTGTGAGTGAAAAACGCTCATTTTCCCACGTTCTTTGTGTGTTTAATCGTGTTTTCAACCAAAAACTACTTGCAGATGCATGAAAAAAGAGAAATAGTAGCCGTTCATTACATAGTCATTATCAATGACAGGATCATAATATGATTTTTTAAGTATCCATAAGAAGACCACTATTTCTTTTTTTTTTATGCACTAACAACCATTTTTTTGCTGAATGCGTGATTAAACGCACAAGAAGGTGGGGGAAATGAAATTTTTTCACTCACAATCGGGAACGTTGATTGTCATCTAAACAAGTCACCGTTTCTAGATTCTCAATCCCTTTTCTGGCGCTTAAACGCGTATTTGAAAATTTTTGTCTGTTTGGGCAACATTCGATGGCTCCGAAAGGACATGGTGAAAGACCGATCGTTGAAATGTTATTCAGCTCATCATAAGTCGATAAAAAGAAATATCGCCCCGAATATAACGCGGGCAATTATACAAACAATGAAGAACCCCACTTAAACAATAAGAAGACTTGAGCAAATTGAAGATTATTCCCATCGAATCAAAGTCTTCCTCACATTACGTCGATTAACACATAAAGAATGCCATGAAATCGGCAAGAGATATGGGAAACAAGAAAGAAGATAGGGATGAATAAGAGATAAAGCATTGTACTTCTCTACCATATATATTCGTGGTCGGAGTGTTGAGGAAGTAGCTGTAGAAGTTCCAAATAAACGTACATTTCTCCTATCCCAACAAAATTCAATCGCTTTGCAGAACCTCGATGAAAACACTAGCAAAGTCGAACAGTTATCAAATACTCTGTAGCTCTGGAGTCATTTTTAACGGTGAAATGAATATAGAGTTCAGCCAACGACTATCGCAGCGTGAGAAAGTGATCGAAAGAGACGAGCTCGACTCTATATCTAAAATAGTTTAACATGATCGAGTGATGGTATAATGTAATTACACTGGGTAACGACTTTGATACCCTAGCATATAACTGAATGTTAAAAGATAAGGAATTTGAGTTTTTTTGGCGTCTGACCCGTAGCATGATAACTTCGAAACCCTAAGATATGGTTGCAACGTAGAATATCTAAGCCGTTACTCATAGGGTATTACCCCAAAACAATTAAAATTCCTTAATTTTTCACGTCTCCTTATAAGTCAGGGTATTGAAATCGTTCCGTCAAAGTTAATACTCCAAAACGAGTTGTATCGGTATTGTGACGTTGAAATCTCTATACCCAGTGTAGCTGTATCATGACACATATGAACAAATATGCTTGCAAATTAATTTTAAGAACTTTTACTGCTCGAACAGTTGATTAGAAATTATAAGGAAAACACTATAAATAAAGTGTATAAGTGAAGTACGAATGTGCTAAAAAGGGTCTGAATCATCTTGACCTGTCAAGATACTAATACATGTCATTTGAAAATAGTCAACGAAATTCTAAAATTTACTATCGTCAAGCGCTCTATTTTTATTATCTTCTGTCAAGCAATATTATATCATGATTATTGATGGAGAGTAAATGTCGCATTAGATGGCAGTTACGAATTTATTCTTGTTCAATAGACTTGATTCATGAATATAATAAAAGAGAATACCAATGTTGGAAGATGCAGATCAAAATTCTGATTTAAATTTTTACAAGACGAAATACTTGAAGACTCATGCTTCAGTGATCATGCTAACTGTTGCAACTTGGCGAGAAGTATCATCTAATGAGGCTGCGCAAGGAAGCAGCGAAGATGATTCATCACTCTCAGTTCCTTCTTCTTCATCGCCAAAGGAGAACATTACGTTGGGCATGTCTTGTCAATTCAAATGAATGCTTGAGAGCATGATTCACCTCAATAACACTACGGAATCATCGGTATGATCCGATTCAATCAAGGATTTCCGGAGTTAGGTAATAGAAGAAATGAATATACTCAACATATATACAATTTGAAACATATGATCCTATCAGCTATCGTAAGTTGAGAGGCAGTTTAAGAAAAGGATTTGTCAGTTTGATTTTACAACTCGTCGCACTATATTTCATCGCAATAACAATTCATTGCGATAAGGTATCCTATATAAACGAAAGAATTATTTAATTGAATTAAACAATACAGATTTCGGACTTTTATTCACTTTTTTCCCAAGTAAAATTTTTTCTTTAGTCTGATTTCTCAATAATACAAGCTTTTTCCAAAAAACGAAGAAATGAGAGACCAATCGAATTTCGGCTACTGTATTTCGAATTCATATTTAGAAAAATGTTAGACTTGATTTTACATAAAATTTCTAAGAACTTAATTAAAGAAGAAACTGTTTTTCTTTTATGAGAAATACCTTCGAATTGAAAGATTTTTTGCAATCCAACAAAGTACTCGAAGCTATTCAGTCGTCGATGTTTCAAAAAAATATGATCCTAGATACAATAAGAAATAAAAAAAGAGGTACTATTATAGTATTTAAGTTTAGAATATGCTCTAAACATCAATGGTTGATTTCTAATGTAGTTAAAATTGTCATAGTATATATGAATAAACTTTTGCTTTTTTTGCCAATATAAATTTATAAAATTTACTCTAAACTTAACTTCTTCCTTCTACACGAAGTTAGCTTCTGTTAAAGTAATTTTTCCGTTAACAGCATACCTCGTTTAACTTCAAAGACGCCACCTGTACATAATGATGCAAAAACTGGAGTTCCAAAATTTATTAGGATTACTTTTAATTATGGGCGTAGTATGAAAAATTGAAGCCAATTAAAAAATTTTTTAAATAAATTCATGCATTTATTAAATAGATTTTCTAATCACAAACAATAGTCCCAAAAATATTGAGTGAATGATAAACTTCAAACAAGGAGTTTAATGTTAGTTTACCCATAGCTACTCTTAGTCAAAGATTTTCTCCGAAATCATTTTCTTGAAATATTTAAGTTTAATTTAGTAGCAGATTACTTGCAGTTTAACAACATGATTTCTCAACCCAGGAGAATCATTCTGACCATTGGATCCGATCGGATACGACTGGCATCTGATCATGTTTCTATCGAAGTTTCTCTTATCCGACGAAATCCCATCGGATTCCTGGTTGCGATTCCTGATTCGGATCCCTAGTGTTGGATTTTATCGAATCCTACGGTCGAAATCCGATTGGATTTCATCGTGTGATCAGACAGGCCTCAACTGTTGGGTTTAAATGCTAATTCGTACTCAAATAAGAAGATAGGTTTCTTCCGTCGGATCTGTTACTGTTTCCACAACCCGGATTCCCATAAGATTTCATTGGATCGTAGGATCCGATCGAATCCAATCGGATTCGGTATGGGATTCATTCACCTGGGAAACAGAATCTACTAAACCAAATTGTTTCTTATTCTGAGTGCATATTCTACCTATTATGTTGCTATAATAATTAAATAAGAGAGTATATATCCATGTAAATAATTATGTAACAGACTAAACTGGATCACTTCATTCAGTTGAGTTCATTTATTCGTGTTAACACGGTGAATTAATCCCAAAGAATTCACATTCCTACGAAATCTGATGCAAAAAAGTGCTCAATCACCGCAAATCACATTCGGACTTTAACGCATTGTGTTTTTTCGCAATAATTGAGAGAATTTATCATTTCGCTGAACGAGTTCGAACTGATATTATTTCTTTATTTCTCTTATTCTCTTTCTCATCGGATATCACCGAGACAGCAATGTGATGGTATGACTACAGAACGGAACAAAAGAGTAACCTCCTCTCGCATGGAATCGAACCATGCATCTCCTACTTTCCGGGCAGACGTATTAACCACTGTACTAGAAAGGAGTATGTATCATTCGTTCCGTCTTATGTTAGAAGCGGAACACTTCTGACATAACAACTGAGGGGCTGTCTCTATGGCTGAAACGTGTAAATGCAGATGTGACTATAACAGCTGATACTCTATATAGTCCCATACCAACAACTTGGCTTCTAATAATTGATAACCAGAATGATTCGTCCAGATACCATTTTACCTTTTGTTCTACCTTAATGATCGAATATCAAGCACATTATAGAAACTCAAACACAACCAACATCGCCTAAAACTAAACCAAAATTAAAAGCGATCAATCGATCATAATGGAATATCAAGATAATTTTAATAAGCCAAAGATACGAATAATCTTAAAAGCAAGGCACAATTAGAAACAGGTCAGCGTTGGAGTAGACGCGTGAGGACTGAAAAGAATTGGAGTTCCACAGGCACTCGCATATTAAACCAGGCCACAAACCCCAGCACACTCCGATCCTAATTCATCGACCGTATTCAAGTGAGAACATGGAAAATGCAACGACTGAAGCATATCAACAATGCTGGAAATTTCTTGTAACTATACACGACGCGCTAGGATACGAAACCTAAATCTAAGAGTAGGAAGTTCGATGGCATGCGTGTGAGTCGTAGTAAGGGCAGTGTGGCGCAGAAGGTAGCGCGCTGTGCTCATAACTCAGAGGTTGATGGTTCGAATCCATTCACTGCCTTCATCTTTTTTCCTCGGTGCTTCATACGATGATGCAATCAGTTGCAATCAACGACTCGCGCAACGCTTCTCTTCACTGAGGGCCATCGATTTGTAGATCCTCTGTTACGTTCAACTCCCGATACGCCATAGAATGGTTGTTTCAACTTCCTTCATGCAATGATCCCATTGCAATACTTCACACTGATCGCGCTGCACACTTAAACAAATCTCATCATTCTAAGCAGGCTACTCTCCTTCTCTGTTCAGTGTTGATGCAGTAACGAAAAGTAACTTTAAGGTCAGCCCGACTAACATTCTTCATATTCAAAAAACCCCGATGCGTTATTCTAGTGGTACTTGCTCTATTCAGCGTTCTCATGTTGACACTTCAGGAGCAGCTTTTGCTGGAACATGTAGAGAATGTTTCGAATTTCTCATGAGTATACAGAACGCGCTAGGATGCGAAACCTATAAATCCAATACGTAGTTTGAAGTTAGGTGATATGCGTGTGCGTTGTAGCAAGGGCTGTGTGGCACAGAAGGTAGCGCGCTGTGCTCATAACTCAGAGGTTGGTGGTTCGAATCCGTTTACTGTTTTCCTTTTTTTATTGCCTTCATGCTTGATTGGATGATGGGTTCAATTGGAAACGAGGAGTCATGTTTTTTCAGTGGTAATGGATTTTTATCTGTTACTCGTGTGTTACGCTCAATTAGTAATGAGCCAGAAATTTTCTAATATTATTGTATATGGGGAAAGATACTCATTTATTATGTAACGTATACTGAGACGTGCTTGAGATTTAATTCTGAAGTCTCTTAAAACGATTGTTGAGTTTCTTGATGGCGAAGAAATTGGAAGTGAGACAATCAAGTAGAATATTTCTAGAACACAGAAGCAGCTGTTCACCACGTTTGGTTTTGTTTGACGGATTTTCTAGTTTGAGCACCTAGAATGTCTGATTCTGGAATATCATTTCACTATCGAGATGATTTGTAGGTTACTGGTCATCCGGTAATGATTTCGTAGTTCTTAATCGGATTCATGTATGATCGAAAGCTTCACACGTGGTGGATGATTTATTATAAGATGGAATGCGTACCGTTTGGTGAGCTGAAGACGGCATGTGTTTATAAATGAGGAATCTTTCGATCGATCAGATGCCTTTGGTTTGGTTGTTGGTTGGTTTTATTTTATGTTCGAAACGTTGCGCATTGCATGTTTTGTATCACGGAGTCATTGGTTAGTTACAGTTATAAATGTTTTGCATGGAAACGTTTTTCACTTGTTTAGATAGCCGATGATTGGATGTTTTTGAATGGTTTGAAATGGTATACCTTGGTGGATGAAACCTATATGTTTGATGTTTCGAAACGTGTGTTACTGATTAAATATGATACGAGAAATCCGAACGAAGTTGTAGAGCATCTTAACTATATCTGAAATTTTGAACACGGCAATAAAATTACACCCGGGAACGTGACGAATCATTGTAGACCATGTTTATGTCGTTGGTGTTATGTTGAGTGAACTCACTGAAACTTGCTGCTTTTGTGAAGATAAGTGTAAGAACGGATAGTAGTTGCATGAATAAAACTTGAGCGGAGTCCGAAGTTGTTGTGAGTATTCTCGAAGGATTATTCTTCCCAAATTTTCGTAATAAGAAATTAGATCTTATGAACTCTGTAGTTTTTCTTTGGATGATGTCTATGTTGCATTCGGTGATTTCGATCTCCAATCATTTTACTAATGTTGCGTATGCTGCATATATAAAGAAGAATGTAGCTGAGTGAAGCATGCACTCATCACCAATTACTTTGTTTCAATGAGATTGATTACATGTTCCTAAAGCATCGTAGTGTTTTTTAACATGATAAGGTTTGGTGGGTCTAGTTTTTGATTATATCTGCGCTTATTATATCTTTAAGTTCGCCCAGATCCACTCACAACCTCTCGAGATCATTGCATCACAAATTACAACATTTTATGCATCCGCTAAAAATTTAAATGAAAACGTTATGCTCAATTGATAATTCATAAGTCAACTGATAGCGCCGGAAAAGGTGCAATAGAAAAATGAGGAAAACGATACAGAGATATCTATGACACGGTGACGGTCTTACATGTGTCAACATATGATGACGCACCATTACATCCATATGTTTCTCGACGCATGTGTCCCTAGCGTGTCCTATCGACATGGAGTCATTCAAAAAATAGTCTGCTTGACGAGGAATGGAACAAATAAAAGCATGTTCTTTTCTTTTAGACGATGATTCAGGCACGTTAGTCAACCTATTACTATATATGATAATGTATGAAGAATAATTTTTATTATTTAGTTTTATCTACTCGTTAGAAACATTAATTTTTTTAATGAGTCAAATCTTCCTAATCAATGATATTTAGGCTTATTCTTTACGGATCATTATTTGAATGAAACAGCTGTTAGTTACATTATTTACAATTTATTTCATCATATTTTTAATGAAATCATTTCGTGTACGGCTGTAATAGTCAATATATTCTAGTATGCTTCGTTAGATCTCTACATTGACGATAACCTATGTATGGATAACTGTTTATATTTAATAGACGACCAATATACTGTGAGGATAAACAACAAGTTTGGTATGTTTCCTTGCATTGATTTTATGACGATAATTATACTTTGAGAAATTTGTGTTCATTATGCTTCTTCTACAACGGTATGCATCTTTCGATGAAAAAGAATAAAAAAAGATAGAAGCACATTTACTTCATATGATACATTATGGAAACTTTATTCTGATTAAAGTGAATCAAAATCAAGGCCCACGATACTTTTGAAAACCTTTTCACGTAAAATCACGATCATCAGCATTATATTCTGGATAACTTCTTTAATAGGAAGATTAAAATCCAAATAATATTTCCTTGAGTATCATTCGCCATGCAACATAAGTACGGTTAACACGTATCTTTTCTTCCTCGCTTTGCGCTTATATATCTATTTCTATATACGAAGTTTTCTCTTTCTTATCCGGTCACGTTTCTTCTAGTCTTCGTGCCACGTGACCTTCTTCTTACCATCCCAGTACAATACTCCCGTCTCGTTCAAGAGGTTAGTTGACATACTGAACAGCATGTACAACCCCCTGTGTCCTCAACCCCCGTATTCACACGAATCAACCCAGCATCCATCTGCTAACATTAATACTATGAATGAGCAATATCAACCAAACCAATCAACAGTCCAAATGATCTCGCAAAACTATCCATCCCAACAAGTGTCAGCACGTCACTTCCATTCTGCACAATCGCATATGGGTCAACCAAACACAAGCTGCACATTTAATTACAACAACGGCACAAACCAACAGCACCATTCATATCCATATATTACCCCACTATTACCACAACAACCAATCACATCGTTCATCAACACACAAAATCACCCTCCAATGATTATGAACGCCCAAAACCATACCACACATAACACAACCAGCCACCAACTAGCTGGTCATCAACAACAATTACACAATCAAGAACGACGAATGCCAATGGAAAGTGAGTGCGATGACAATTTCATCACCATTAATAGGAAGAAAAAGAAAGCCAAGATCGATCATGTCCACTTCAAATCACCACCATCAACAACGACCTCAACACCTTCAACAACGACGGATGGTTCTACGTCTTCAACAAATACAAGTAGTATCTTAACGAACAATAGATCAACCAAAGGCAATCAAACTTATACAAATACACACCACACATCAATTGGATCCAACTACAGATACGAAGGAAATGAAATTTCAACACAAGCTCGTCGATACGCTGAAACACGTTATCCGTTTCCGCCGTTTATAATTAAATTTAAACAAGATGTCGACGAAAAATTAATGATTAAAAATATATTGAAACACTTTAGCGACACCTGCAAAGTCAACATAATATTAGCGGGAAATAGGCTTAAAGAAAAAAGAGAATTGTTACTATTCGTGGACAACCGAGAATCATTTGCTACATTGTTCGAGGATGATAAATGGCCAAATACAATTGACTCATTCGACTACGTAAAAATCAGGCCGAACCGTCTGCCACCACAATTTTCTATTATTCTTCGGAATGTTCCAATCGATAAAGACATTAACTCACTGCTGGAAGATATCAAGAGCACGTACCCGGATGTGGTGAACCTGTTCCGTTTATCCAACAAAGACAAACGTCCAACAACATTAATACGAATGGATATCATTGGTGTTAAATTAATCGATGACCTATTAAGTAGGAAACATATATACATCGATAATGTACGTTATCCGGTAACAGAGTACTTAGCGCCGGCTAAAGTCCTCATCTGTTCAAAATGTTTCCAAATTGGACATTTTCGTAGCACATGCAGCAGTCCAATGGAATTCTGTAGAATCTGCGGAACGGGCGTAGCTGATTTAAAAGAGCATAAAGACAAATGTAATAATAAAGCAAAATGTATCAGATGTGCAGGTGAACATGATTCAAATGACCACAGATGTCCAAATATAAAAACATTCCATGCTATACTAACAAAATCGCTATTAAACTCTTCAGGTACACATATCCAAAATAGAAATAACTCGACAAACTACTGGTTTAACGATCAGGATTTCCCGGTCTTAAATGGAAATCGTAGAGGTAACAATCAAGATAATGTATCATGCACGACTAATGATAATCGAATAGACATCCTGTTTAACAAGCTTAACAAATTAGAAGAAAATTTCGATAAAATACTCGAACTCAACAATAAATGCCTGAATCAACTAGATCGTACTCACAAGATGCTATCAAGACACGATCATGAATTACAACTATTACAACAGGATGCCGGGTTTCAACGTGAATTTGTCAGTCAATTTATCTCTCCACTTTGTCAAGTTATGATCGATATTATTCCAGTATTAGTGAATAACGATACGATTCAGGATAAAACATTATTATGCCCATCATTAAAAGCAGTAAGCGAAAAACTCGCGAATGATCTACCAGTATGGACGAATCGTTTTGTTCAAATTGAAAATAATAAATCCAAGCTCATCAACGAATTCAATATGATAAACCAACACATGAACCCCAGCAACTACGAAGTCCATCTACCAACAGCCCCACAACAATCTTCCCAACATCAACACAACACATACATTAACATCTAAATCTAAACTTTCTCCCTTCGCATCAACCTTCCAACCATCTGAACAGGTACAGAGAAAAAAAGTTTTTGACATTAACTATGCCCTATCACTTACTCAGACTCTCGTAACATCTTATGAGTTTTCTTTACTTTCAGAATTAGTTAAGGAATGGTCCCACTCCCCTACACTTTCTTCTTGTTTTTCTCTCTGGAAATCCTTTAACCGACCATGTACATATTCACTCGTGTCTCAAATATTGATACTTCTTTTCAACGTACGAGGACTAGATGAAAGATGGGAAGAGGTTCTCCTCCTTTTTGAGAAATATAAAACAGATTGTATAATCCTCACCGAAATAGGAGCAATTGATTTCACCCTAATTCAACAAATCTTCATCAACTTCAAATATTTTTATCAAAAAGGTGAAAATGCGTGGGGTGGGGTACTGATGTTATTTACACCGAGTATACCGATAGTTCAGGTCAAATGTAATATCCCAAATATATGCATCGTCGATATCAAACTAGAAAAAACGATTCGTCTTATCGGTGTATATGCTCCTAAGAGTAAATCATGGAAATGGGATCAGCTCTCACAATATATAACGGAACACTGCTGCATGTTTGGTGATTTTAACATAGACTTAGATCAAATAGCCGATGAAAAAGCAGCACGGGAACTTCTAGATTGGGCTGACGCCGGACTCTTAGTGCCCATAAAACCGAAAATGTCTACGTCTCTTCGCTCGAATAGGGTGATCGATTATGGTTTTACTCCGAATGTCCCACTCGTCATCCAGAATATAGAGGACAACACAACCAGTGATCATAAGCCAGTATTAGGAACTATCGATTGTGAGAGTAAAGATAACGGTATTGGTAGTAACACACACTGGAAAGTGTTCAACTACTTCTTGGCACTCACTGCCGAATTTTGGGAAAACGAATACAAAATATCGACAGTAGAAGACTACTATCGAAATTTCATCAGTCTGTTAGACACTTTGAAAACAAGATTTACCACGTACTTCAAACTTAAGAGCTACCGTGCGGCTATACCTAGAGAGTTGAGATCAAGATTAGCGTACGTTCGAGCGCTTAGTTTCCAACATAAAAGAACGGGAGATGTACAACTGCACAAGAGGATCAAAGAACTTAGAAGGAGTAACAGACTCGCACTAGTTGCCCTACGAACAAAGAAACTCACAAGCTCAGTGGACGAAAGATTTGAAGCTTCATCTTCGCCAAATACCTTCTGGTCCAAAATAAGGAAGAACTTCAAAACCACAAACTCTCTAGATGCACTAATCGACGCAAATAACTCAATAAAAAGAAACACCAACGACATGTTGGACCTAGCGGCAGATCACTATGAAAAACTCTTTGACGAATCAAATGTATATCGCCCACACCCATATGTAGATAGTCCAGAGGTAGAATGGGAGAATCAGGATGAACCCATCCCACCAGTTACAATGACAGAGTTAGTAAGAGTGATTTCAAAAGTAAAGAAAAAACACTCCAGTGATGCTCACGGCATATCACCATACATGCTTGGTTTCATACCAAACAACTACTGGGAACCACTGCTGCAGATATTTAATCGCTCATTCACAACTCTCTCTGGACCCTCATACTGGAAGCATGTTAAGATGAAGCTATTAGCGAAAAAAGAGCGTATCTGCACAATCAAGGATACCAGACCGATATCCCTGCTTGATATCTTCCTCAAAGTATTGGAGCGTCTATTCCTGACCCGATTTCAACGTGTACTAAATAATCGTGGAGTTCTTCATGATTCCCAATCAGGATTCAGATCGAACTTCAGACTGCAATCACGAGTACTTATTCTCATAGAACAAATTGCATCTCTGATGAGTACTAGTACACCGGTGGCAACCGTATTCGTCGACTTCAAGCAGGCCTTTGACCAGTTATGGTGGAAAGGGTGCTTAGGTAAATTAGAGAGACTGGGCATTCCTAAGGCATATGTACGATGGATTGACAGCTGGCTGAAGGACAGAGTAGGTTTCATAGAAATGAATGGAAAACGATCAAAATTCTTCCCTATCCTAAGAGGTGGACCGCAAGGCTCATGTCTGACACCTGCTATATTCATCACTTACCACTGTGATATGTGGACTTACCTCGAAAACACCCTCCCTAACTTCTTTGCTGATGATTTGGCATGCGTGGTGGGAGGAATGTTGGGAGTGAAATACTCTCAGCAATGCCTCAACCTCGAACGAAGACTTAAAAGGCTATTTGAATACCTGGAGTATTATTCGATCCTATCAGTCCAACCCATAAACTATGATAAAACTGAGCTCATTTGGTCAGCCAGAGCGATAGGAAGACCTACTTTCGAAATCTCGATGGGAGGCAATAAAATATCTTGGACAAACAGTTTTAAATACTTAGGCTACCATATCTCGTGTAAACTAGGTTGGGGTAAAATGATCACCGAATACAAACATAAGATAAGACAAAGAGTAGCAATCGTAAAAACATGTCATATGTACGGCTCATCATCCAAAAAATTTCGTAGAATCCTTTTCGATACCTATGTCCTTCCCCTTTTTACTTGGTTGTTTGGGATATTCCCACTCTTAACCGACTGCCAACAGCAGGATCTGAATCATTTCTATCTGACTTGCTTAAAACGAACACTAAGAGTATGGTACTGGAACGACTATATGTTCTCATCACTATTCGAAGAGCTACCGCTCGAGAATAGGTGCAGTAAATACTGGACCAAATATAAGCAAGCCTTGATGAATTCCGTGGATGGAACCCTTCTCTATGAACAACTAGCACTAAACGTCCTCAGAAGTCAGTGGCTAGAGAAAGATTTTATAGTGAAATATGTGTACAGATCCAAACGTATAGTTCCGCATGTCTCCACCATCGAGAAATGTCTAAACTGGTTAGAGAACAGCGACAAAAACTCAATCCCAATCCTCGAGGAAGCTGATTTCGACGTGCTGGTAGAATTTCCATACTCCTTCCTATGAAAGATAAAAGACGGATTTCAGCTCAAACAAACAACTATGCCTGAACCACTCCCACCATCTTTCATCTGCACCTATCAAAGCTTAGTATCGGTACGATAATGAGTTCGAATCAGGAGCCATATTTACCTCCCCAACAGAAGAAATCTGTCAACATAATATGCTTATACATCGTGATATACGAACCTATAATTGCCCTCTTTTCCTTTCAATTACTTGTGATCGTATGTTGGTTTTCCATTATTTTATTGTATTTTTCTCTTTTCTTCTTTTTGATATTTTTGTATGTCTTATGTTTCTTCGCGCTCTCGTTGTATTGTACTTTTATAATAGAGTAGATGTTGGCTCGCTACTATGTTTGCTGTTTCTTCTTATTCCGCATTCCTCCTCCCCCCCCCCTAAGTGTGAGTGATATGTACCATGGTTACTAGACTATTGAGTCTCACTACGAATATGCAAGTCGATTTATCTCTTATCCCGGTTTCTTGGTAATACTCTTCTTGTTATGTGTAGCCTCATATCTACCTTGTGTGTTTTGTAAACTATACGATTACACTGTATGTACAATCTTCTCCTCTCAAACAACCTGTAACACTCGTGATGTATTAACAGGCCTCAGGGCATTAAATCTTCCATTAAAGCATAATAAAAAAAAAAAAAAAAAAATATTTCCTTGAGTATACTCCAAGAGGCCAAACATCTTCAAGAGGAATTCGTCGAAATCGTGTGTGTATTATGAACTCCTGAACCAAAGCCAAAGCTAGCGTAACTTTGTTAGATTTTTGTTTACTGTTATTTCTTCAAAAATCTCTTAAAAGATTGTTTGTTTATATGTTTATCTCGATCACATAGAACGCCCGGAATCGACTGTGTAGTGGATACCGACACTTAATTATATACAAGATTATCGGTTTATCTTCTTTTCATGGATATTTGTAAGTCCACTCAAATATTTGCTGTCAAAAATCCTCAGATGAAGTTTGTATAATCGAGAAGCTATTGACAGTGTCCTCTATATTCTAAAGTGAGGGATTAGAATATTTCTCATTGTCCTCCGGAACGGAGGCTCTGTTTATTATTGAAACTTTATCATCACCTTCCATTCGGTTATGCCGAGTTGTATCGATTCTGATTACTTTTACCCATAAAACAGCCAGGCTTTCATTATGAAAATCACAAAATACCAAAAGTCGTTTGCTGCTATTTTATGTACAACTGAGCGTATTATAAATATGAACATTTTCTACAGGCGCTGACGAAATAGATGGTCTGCATCAGAAATTTTAATCTTAGAACATCAATCGCAACTCAGGAAAAGAATGAAAGAAATAGATTTAATTACTTGTAATTAATTATAGTATTTTGTTTATTCGTGTTTCATGAAAGTTGATTTCTGATACAGTCCGTTTTCCTACTAAAATTCACACCGTAATTATAAGCACTATCTTGTTGTTGAAATCTTTCGATAAATTGTGTCATGATACATTGTTTGCCAAAATTTCATTTTTCAAATTCAAGTTATTGTAATATAGCCATTAGTAAAACAAAGAAATCAAATACTTTTACTTTGTAGAGAATATTTAGTTGTATATGCATTACAAAGTTGGTAATAACAAATGTAAGTGCAGCTGAAATATAAAAGATACCATGATAAAAGAGTCAATATTCTTAGAAAATCATCGTTGCTCTATAAATTTATTTGTTGTTACAACGGGAACAATCCGTTCGGATTTGTGAAGGAAAAGCATCTTATGAATCTGTATTTTGACTTGTGTATTTGAAAAGCTAACGAGACAGAGTACACATCTCTAAAGGGAAATATATTTAAAACAAGAAGATACAAAGTGAACAGTCAAACCTTGTTCTTTTCTGTTTTGTATCAAAGCAAAATTGAAGAAACTAATGAAATTGCTCGACAACAGTTTGAAACATTTCTTTACTATGTTCTTTTCAGATGTGAAAGGTTCCAATATTTTTCGTTTTCGAAATCTCGTCTCGACTAGAACACAATATAGAAGTCAGTGTTTTATTTCGATTACAAAAAGACATCATATCCGATTTACTGGCTTAGTCGTTTAGGAATTGGAAGTCCTAGTTAAGAACCGTTTGGACTTAGTACGGAAACCCCATTGCCTGTAAGTTACACAATAATAAAAAGAACTTTTCATTCAATTACCAACACTTCTAGGGACCAAAATCGAAAGAATTCATTCAACACTCATTAAAACTCACGTATTTCACACGTGAAAATGACAAAAACACTTCATAATGAGAAAAGTATTTAGAACGCACAAAGTGTTACGTTTCTTGTTGATGTTGAAAAGTCCATTGGAAATTATTTAATTGACATCGATGGAAATGTTTTATTGGACGTGTATCACCATATTGCTTCACTTAAATCATAAAGATATTCTAATTCGTTTGATATTTATTATATATAGGTTACAATCATTCAGCTATTCGTGAAATCTGTAAAGATCCTAAGAATGTGGTTAGTAAGAATATTTGATTACTCGGTTCGAATCAGTTTTGTTTTTACATAGATTAACTTCCCAATTGAATGGCTGTTGGATTTCATCCCACACCTCAATTTGTTAATCAAGTAGAAGAAACACTCCATCCCGTACGTCTTTAAAAATAAATATATTAACACAATGTTGTATGGAATGATCAATGAATAGATTGCACCTAAAGGTCTCGATTACATTCAACCAAAGATGCGCTGATCATGCTCAAACGAGTGTTTTGCTGCCAGTTTGTATTTGGTATGGTGATCAACGGCGAGATGGAGCACCAATCAAGGAAGAAGATTTAAAATCAGCGACGTTTAATAAAGCACCAGGCTCTCCGGATGTGTCGCTCATGTCATTCGAAGTGTCTTTTCATGGACGAACATTAGGTAAACGAGTAAATCAATTGATCGTGTTTAAATTGCATTTTTGAAGGAGCATTAGCTTGCACACATGCGAGGGCTATGCATAAACTTGATATTCCAAGTCTTGATTGGCCAATCGCACCTTTTCCACGATATAAATATCCTTTAGAAGGAAATAAACAAGAAAATGAAAAAGAAGACGAACCATGTTTAGCACGAATAAATGACTTTATTGTTGCCAGCCAACTTAATTAGAAATTCTTGGTTTAGGCTGAAGAATTATTTTATCTATCAAAGAAACAAAAGCCAATAGTTGGTATAATTATCGAACCGATTCAGAATGAAGGTGATGATTTTCATGGGAGTCCATCATTTTTTCAACGTCTTCAGAACATTGTTAAACAAGTTGAGTGAACATGATGCAAAGTAAACACAGAAATGAATCTATGCTCATTTAGAATGGTGTAGGACTTATCATTGATGAAATTCAAAGAGGTCTTGGAGCAACAGGAAACTTTTGGGTCCATAAACATTTCAATTTACTTGAACCATCTGATCTAGTCACATTTTCCAAAAAATTTCAAACGGGTGGCTTTTTTGCTAAAACTGTGTTTCAACCAAAAAACGTTTGATTGTCTTGAACAAAAACGTTTCCTATCATTCACGCTTTTCTTTTCAGCCACTTAGGATTTTCATTACATAGATGGGTGATCAAGGCAAGTTTCTAGTGCTTGATGCTGTTTTGAAAATAGCCAAGCAAGATAATCTATGCTTCAGGTAATTTTCTTTCGAATAATCTCAAGAAATTAGGAAAAAGATCTTGAAACCTGATTTTTAATGCTCGTGCTCGAAGTACTTTTTGTACATTCGATATGCCAAATGCACTGGCACGTTACAATTTTATTCATAAGATGAAAAATGCTGGTCAGAGAAAAAAGGTTTCTTTCGATTTACTTTATCTATGTTCAAAATAGGTATTCATATCGGAACATTTGGTGATGCTTCTGTACGACTGTGGCCATCTCTGATTTTCACTGGAAGACGTGCACAAATTCTACTGGATAAAATAGACGAAATGGCAAGAGATTATTAATTGAACTCAGTCATTTAGTGGTAAATGTTTTTCCTCTAGTTCGAAAATATAATGGTAGTGATTTTTCTGATTTCCATCGGGATATTTTGTTTTCAGCTCTAATTTTGAAGAAGAAATAAAAATTCTAAATCAAGTGAACAATATCTTGATCGCTGATAGGATATGCTGTTCAATGCATTGGTTCGAAGAGATAAGCTACCTGAATGATAACGGATTCTTGAGAAAGTTATTCACTTTAGTATCCTCTAATAGAAGGAAGAGCTTTGTGATGTGTATCGAAAACAGTTTGAAAGGCATAGAACTATTAATGAAAGTTTTACGAAAAATTCTGAAAATCTTGATGTTGAAAGAGTTGTTTTAGTCGAGTCCAGATCCCAAGAGTGACTGATCTCATGGAGATGAAATTTACGTAGCTCTCAAATAGTTCGGGACCATACAACATGAAAAAAATGACTTGTTCTTCTTTATGATAATTCATAAAACCTGATCGTAGTTAGATATAGTTCTAAATGTTTAAAGTGAGGTAGAAGGTGGTGGGTATTGATGATGAGGAGGGGAGTGTGTTTTTAGATATAGGAGTGCCTTAAAGAAAGGCGTGAATGTCATGCAGAGGTTGAGTGCTGATCTTTAATTGATCTAAATCAGCATTCACGCCTATATCCTTATCGTACGCTGAATTTGGGACTTAATCGGAGAGCCACGGATCTTATAGAATCTGGATATGAAGTTCTGATCTCAGAATTTCTGAAGTGAATCGAATTAAGATACGCTAATGTTTTTCATATTTGAAATTTCATCGACGAACTCATTCATTTTCGCCTTTTTTTCTCAAACTCATTTTACACTTTGACATTATTGTTTATTGCTTTTCTATCGGATGTGATCAGTTTCGATAAAGGATGATAAGTTATGATCATGGAACAGTCAATTTACTTAGATATCATACGAAGTTCGCAAATGGACTATTTCTATCCACATTTATTTGAGCAATACTTGATCACTGGTTATCGATTCGATTAAATAGAATAGAAATATCCTACTACCAGATGAAGTTAGTAGAAATTACTTTCTCTGATAATGATCTCAATTTATCTCTGAAGATGAATATTTGAATGTTACTCACGTTCTGTTTGAATAAGTGTAATCATTTATTGTAGCCAAAGAATGTTTTTGTCAAAGAAACAAGCTTCAACTTGACAATCAAATTCAAAATATAAAGTAGGATCTAATGATTACAAAAAACTAAAAAAATTAAGAAATAGTTGAACCTGCAAAGTCAATTTTAGAAACAGTATCGAATCGACCATTGACCCTTTCTTTGTCATAGCATTTCTGGAAGAGCTGGTGATCACAATTATACGAATATAGTACTAGTGCATGTAGAATCACAATAATATGACCCAATCCACCATGTCGTTACCTCTTCGCGTAAGAATATTCAATGTGTCGGTCAACTGTGCTATAAAATAAGGAATTGGGACGACACACTAACCTATGATTTGTTTTTATTTGAATACGTTATTGCGTGGGCATAAGTAACATCCATCACATGTTATCGGAGCTGTGGAGGACAGACTTGAAAAACCAATAAAAATTAATGACCGAACTGTGCACACATTTCTAGCACATGATTGTAAATAGACATCTACTTTGCTTTGAGCTTTTTTGAAATAACTTCTGAAGATATTTAATACAAAATTAATAGTGTCTTGGCTTCTCACATGCTGAAGTTTATATTATGTATATTACCATTTTAGTTAATTTTTTATAAAGATGCCTTGCATTTGCTCCTTGATTAGTTATGTAGCTCACTGTATTCAAGTAGCAAACCTATCACAATGTGCTTGAGACATATCTAGCTTAGTAGTCTACACATTCATCAATTTATATCGGATAGAAATTTTGACAGTTCATCACCTACTGCAAGTAGAGAAGGATTTGTTACGAAAAATTCAACTTTTTTTCATTTTTTCAAAATGATAGATTTTGTTGATCGGCGGTTTCAACACGGAGCGATGGAAAAAATTTATTCTTTTGACGAATCGAAAGTTCGTAAAGTTCACAAGAGAAAAGTGTTCTTGCTGGTGTCCAATTGTATGCTGTCTTAATCTTCTGAACTCACTCTACGGATGGCTATTGCAATTGCCAATTGGGAGTAAATGGTTACTGATAGCTTGTCAACGGTTTCTTAAGATTGGTCCTAGTGAATGAGGTGAAGGGTTCAATTTAGGGGTGTTCCAGTATCTCAATGTCGACCAATTGCAAAGCAATATTCAAATTTATCAATGAACGAAATCAATCGTCATTTAGAGAGTCGAATTCGTGATGAGATATTTCTATTTTACTTATCGGCATTGAAATATGGACGCGTGACTAATTGAGATTTAATTGATGCATCAGCTGAATAAATTCTTGAAAAATATCTTTTCTTACAGATCTCATCAAATTATATTTGATTTATCAAAGAGTTCTTTGATTTGGGAACGGCGAGCATTAATTGCAGCAATGGTTGCTTTTCATTAAACAAAAATATCTTTCAGCAACATTCGAAATATCGAAAAGGCTTTTCAAAGATGAAGAAACATTAATTCATAAAGCAGTTTGATGGATGTTGAGAGAAATCGGAAAAGGAATCAATAAGAAAAAGTTGAATCCATTTCTTGATGACAGCCCACACAAAATGTCAAGAATAATAAGTACTTTCAAATGCTGTTGAACATCTCTCAACCAAACAAAAATTATTTTATCGTAACAAAAAATGAACTCTTTTCTTTTCATTTATTCAAATTAGCGTACAGATTTCAATGATTTACGGAACATATTATTTTCATTCACCATAAGTCATTTATTAATCTTAAACAATACTATTTAATACATAACAGATATACATTAACGATTGCAGTCAAACAACTCGATTGATTCAGAGAGAAATTTACGGTGGATCTTCCTCTTCATCCGTAACAAACTCAAACAAAATATTTAGCTGAACTGTATTGGAGTTTGGAATCGAAAAATAATTTTTTCCAGAGTTGGAGTCCTCGGTGGAATTGTGACAAAATACTTTCCGGAATATGATTCTGGATAAAAATTTTTAGTGAACTCCGAAAATCTATATCGACTATGATGAAATTGGAACTGTAAAGATTGAAAGAGACATGTTTCACAGTTGATGCAAAAGTTTTATTAGTACACTAATCACGTCTATAGCCTTTCATTGAGGAACAAGTTTATTCACAAATATTTAATATAATATAGACAAATATTCAACGTATTCTATGAATCTGTCGAGCTATATCAGCATATAAATAATTTTTAAATGAAATCAGCTAGTTTGAGTATATAAGCAATAAAACGAATAAGAAAATTTGATCGCACGTTTCCTGTTCACTTCGTATACATATAGGACAACAATATGAAAACCCAATTCTGAGTACAATTGATTTTATTCTGTAATTAATAAAATTCACAATTTGTAAAATGATTATCCTTTACAAGCAATCGATGAGGTTTGATTTTTCGCGGAATTAAATAGGAAAATAATGGTTTGATTTAAAATTAAAATTGATTTCGATTGATCACGTCTAAACAAGTTGTCAGTTTCTTTTTCAGAGTCGAGAAGTTGTTATCTGCTAGAGCTATATTAATTAATAAGTGAGAAAATATGAGCGAACAAAAACAAATGATAAAACTTTAGAATAATCTGGAAAGAGAACTTGAGTCGTTTTATTGCCAAATGTAATTTTTGATATTTATCTANTTAACATAATAATCGAAAAGTGAATAAAAAGTTAGCTGTTATTTAAATCATGTTTTCTGTGTCATCTCTGTTGAGACATTGTCATGTATTAATTTTATCAACGAATAAATAAACATTAAAAAGGAGTATCGTCGTGACTAAATTGTTTTTTTATGATGAAGTGCATTTTTCGAGTTTACTTCTTTAAAATAAAGATAAGAGTTAGCGAAGGCCAAACAGCTAAGAAAAATAACATTTCTTGAAAAGACATTACATTGAGCATTTCTCTATTAGAAATCAATTACATTTTTAATTTTTCAACGAAAAACACATATTTCCTTAACCAATTGATAAATTTAAATGGAGCTGAACTATTGAAAGCTACAAATATTTTTTCATCGAAAATATCTTCGATATAAAAATTCAGCGGGACGATGCTTTTCTTCCTACACAACTGATCGTGTGATGGGTTCATAAATGATTCATGTGACTGGAAATACGCTTAGTAAATGCATTTAAAGAACGGATTCACAATAAATAGAACTCTAATGTTTTAATTTTCATCCCATTTGATTGTCATGGTGAGCTTTTCTCAATGTTACTTCATGATGTCAGGGCCATTACTGAAGAAAACAAGCGATCAAGTCTCTAATTTATTTGTAATCAAACGTAATTAAATGTAACCTTCTACCATGAACAATATTTTCCTAGAAATAGAACCAATGCTAAACTGGGAAAATTCAAACAAAGAATGGGAAAAACATGCATACATAAGAAACATTAAAGTAGAAAAATTCCCGACATATATGAACAACGACTGCAGAGGAAAATTCCATTATTCACTAATTCGCACTCAGTAATCTTTTTATTACTTTCTTCAAAAGAACTAGAAGACTCTTCGATACTTAAGACTGTTTCTTTTTCTATCACTCTGGATATCCGTCTTTCATTTCTTTTGTTGAATTCTGAATGCAGGAGTCTCAGTGGCCTATTCTTGTAAATCAGGAATTTAGGCAGAACACATTTTGGAAAAAATCAGGACATTTTAAGTCTTATGATAGTACTGCTCTTCAAGATGAAAGTTACACAAAAGTATGTCCATCAATGATAGCTAATTGAAATTACTCCATTATATTTCTTCAAAGACATATTTCGAGTTCTGCTTTTTCCTTTTCGGTCGCTATCTTTAAGTATGCGTTTTCTTTTCCTCGGGCATATGACATTGAGAACGGAGCACCCATTTCAATTGGATTGTTATTTTTTCTAGCCAACATTGGATTTGTATAAGGAAAATAGCCGTAAAAAGAAATAAGAAAAAATTGCATTCTCTCACTTTTAAAAATTCCATATCTATCTTTTCAACACTCAAACCATCTTCCTTCACTCCTACTTTTCCTTTTCTTGTTATCTCTGGTCTTCGCACATATAAAACAACCATGTTATAGATAATCAAATAAAAGCGTTTACAAGAAAACTTTAGTAAATCGAGTGAAATGTTAAAATACGGGATAGAAGATTTTATCCAGCTACGCATTGTCTGAAACCGAATGATATAAATATCAGCGAAGTACTGTTGATAATCACTAATGATGACATAGAAATAATTGAAATTAACACTGATTACAAGAAAAAAAAATGGACACAAGAAATAAAAATTTGATTAAAATGCTCCTTTTTTATAGAAAATTCTCAATAAATATTTCTATAAAGTGTTCAAGAAATGTCGAGTATAACCGAATAAGACATCAAAATAACGTATATGCGGTCCTACGGAGATTAATCTAAAAAAAGCAGTACAAAATCAGGATTTTCAATCGGACGCAGAAAAATCAGGAAAGTAGTATCGCTGCGAGGCCTGTGAATGTAAAATCATTAGAAAGATTTAAAGATTCATCTCATTCCACTTTAATTTGAACAAGGCATCTAAGCACGGAGCTAAACGGCTGAAATACAGGTCTATAAATATTCATGAATCCCTTAATGATCTTGTATGCAAGAAACAATTCTAAAAACATGTTTTCATCTATTTTTAAAACATCATTGATTTCAACTTGAAACAACATTATGGCACCACAGCAGATAAATCCAGAGATGGTAAAAACCATTTGCACCCCACAGCATACTTGTTTGGTTTCATGATAGTGAAAAGAAATATTACACCTCAAAAAAGAATATGCATCAAAGATCTATTGCTTTCTCACCCCTAGAAATAAGTGCACTCGTGTTTTTTGATTCCATAATCTTCCCGATTTCGAAATGTTTTAGCTTAGCGATTTCAAAATGACATCACATGTTTGATCTTCTAAGAGAATAAACAAGTAAGCAAATTAACAAGGAATGCATAGTAAGTAGATGATCATAGTATTAATTTCCGTTTTATTCTGAAAACACAAATATAATGGTCCATCTAAGTGAACCAAAGTCAATCGGACTACTTCATATAGAAGTCTTGAATCAGCTAGTTAAATCGATTGATTCTAAAGGATAATTAATTTACAGATTGAGAAGTCTATAAAGTGGAAAAATGATTGATTGGATGAAGAAATAAATAGGAGAAAGGATAGAGAGAAATGAGAGAAGGAACTTCATTGGAAATAATATGTTCGCTTCATAATACGTTACTATGAAAACATTCTCTTTCCGATTATAACTTCAATTTTATCACTTTACTCTTATTTCTAAGAAATCCAATGAAATGTGGAACAAAAATAATTATTTTTATTGCCGTTATCTATTGAATGACTCGATGAGTCAAATGTAGAATTGAACAACAAAACGAAAACTGAAATTTCTATAGAATATAAAAATCAATTGCATAATGAAATCGATTTTGTTGAGGATCAAGTATCATGTTGTTTCTTCTATATGCGTCACGTCACTAGTAATCTTAATATTGAATCTTTTATTTCATTTTAAATCTATCTCTATGATGATCTAGCTCAACAGCTTCATAGAATACGTTGAATATTTTTCAATATTATATTAAATATTTGTAAATTAACTTGTTCCTCAATGAAATGCTATAGACGCGATTATTGTGCCAATAAAACTTTGGCATCAACCCTGAAGCATGTCTCTTTCGATCTTTAAGGTTCCAACTTAATCAGGCTCGAAATATATTTTCGAAATCCAGTACAGTTTTTATTCTGAATCGGACTCAGTCATAGTTGCGTGTGCAGTCATGCTTCGATGACGTTCACGCTAACATTGTTTTTCCCTGGGGATATCGAGAACTATATCTAAGAAACATTGACACGTTGCTTTTGTCTCCACGTTCCAACGAAATGTTAACGTATATGACGTGTCCAATGAAATTACTCGTTATTTGAGAGTGATGTTTCATTTCATTTCTGATACTGACTGCACATATTACTGCTATTTGGAGAAAAACAAAACATCGATTCAATCATCCATGCACCGTATACTCAGACTATGTTTTTGTTGGAAAATTCCGGTCTAGTTGACTTGTATTCATCCGTTGATTTCATCTTTATGGTAGAAGAAAATATCCATGTGCATAGTATTGTGATTTGAATTACTCGTGTTTCGACAATCGTTTGTTCTCTTTTATAGCGTCTGCTAGTTGAAAATAATACTGTTGACATTAGGAGAACAAATACCGCACTATTACTTGTTGATGTAATCCTCCTCCACGAGTCATCTCTTTCTCATCATGGACACCGCACACATATCATTTTTTACTGGAAAATAGTGGACTACTTAAGGGAAATGGAAAATTGCTGTCTTCTCCATTTTTGAATGAAACTTCACCTTGTACGATGTGTTGAGTAGTATTACTCATTCTTCGAGGATGCAGTATTTTCTTTTTTTCTTTCTGTTAGTTGGAAATTTCGTTGTTACGACGAAGAGAATAAATATCCGAAGAGTAGCTCTATTATCGCTAAAAGTTGATGTGCTATAATTTTCCCCTCTCTGAATTTTCGTCTAGCGTTAGGTACAAAACTTTCCACTACACTAAGGTATGTAATTCTTTGAAACGTTAAATCGCAGTCAATATACTTCCGAAGGCCTCACCAACTTCAACTTACTTTCGAATAGTATATTTAAGCTAATGCACAGATCAACGTTCAATTTGTGAGTTAGTTGATTTTGAACTGATGACTTTCAGCGATGATCAGATGAAGACGGCGTTTCAGTTGAGAGTGCCACGTTCTCATCGATGCATTAACTTTAAAATTATCTAATTGGTCAACTGAACACGAACTCAGTAATGTTTCACTTATGTTTCGAGACATTTCACTTTTCTTGGAGAATTCGAAATTTTCTTGAAATAGAATGATTTGTTGCTTTTGTACGTTTATAGGAAGGAAATTTCATAGTATGTGACGTGTTGTAGGAAATAACATGCTTATGACTACGAGAGTATATATCAGGACGTTAGTTCTTTATTGAATGGTAATAAATACGGTATTTCTTTTTCGATGTCGATTGTTCGTTCGAGTTATTAGATATTTCGAACTTGTGCATTATATGAGAGAGATAATCATTTTCACCTAGTCTCTAAGTTGGAAAACAACGTCACAATCGTTAATGTGTTGAGATTAATAATAAAGCTCGTTCTTTCGGAATGATGTGCTTTCTTTAAGTTTTTTTTCTTGATTGGAAATGTTACTGCTTTCATGAAGAAGATAAAAGCTACCATTTTAACTATCCACTAGGTTTTGAATGCTGGATAACTTTATTTCTCACTATTTAGGTGGAACTCATGGTACGTTTCGTCTACAGATAAGAGATGCTGTTATCGGTTGAGAAAATGTGTCACGCTAATCTGAAAATGAAATGAACGACGGAGAAGATTTCCTTCTAGCGTCAACTGCAGATTCATTGGATTTTCTATTCCGACACGGTGCTACTGCCTCTTTTATACATGATCTCTGGACTGGAGCAGTGATGCTAGTGATAGAATATTGACAAGCTTATTTGGTTGAAAACACAGATGTTTTCATTGCAAGAAGTTTGTGCAGTGGATTAGCCTTATTCTTCAGTTTCTCGTGTGTATTGCCATACACGTGCCTTTAACAATACTCCAGAGCGATAAAACACCGTGGATCTGCCACAGAGTGTGGTGCCTGATGGTCAGATGCGGAACACACGATGCAGGCAAAACTCCACTGAGCTGCGCGCGCTCTGTTCTGAGCATTATTTCTTGATTTTATTTCCGTTCTGATGGCAAGCGTTTGTTCAATCGAACTTATGAGGAAATTAGAGTTGCTGTTATCTTTCTGAAAAGAGCAGCAGACATGTCCTAATGACGTTGAGGATTATAAGGAAAATTCGAATCTTTTCCTGTGCGAGAAACTCGTTGTAGTTTTCAAATCATTTATTCCTGAAAACTGATGATATTCAGAACAGTTGTAATGTTCAGCTAAATCTATTGCAAGCGTTCGTGCCACTCTCGGTCCCTATTTCAAAAAAATATCTCGTGAACCCAGTTTCATGACTGAGTTTTGTTACTTTAGGAAGTGGTTGCAGAAAAATAGGCATTGGAAAATGAACATATAAGGATGTAAACATCCATGATATTAATATTGTCCAAAACAATAATGTAAAAGAATGTTCAAGTAATCTGCAATAGAGAAAGAACTATAGATCACCAAATGTCGAGGAAGTTATTTTCCTCTTTGGTCACTAATTCATAGAGTTTTCAGTTATTATAACTATTAATATTTATTTGATCCTCTTACTGTGAATATCAGTGATCTGTCATTCATTATTCCGAAAGAAAGCGTAGTGAATATTTGTATAAATGAGAATTAAGACTAACAAGTTTCTATCACATTGAAGCGTCTCAAAGCATGTGATACTTCTCTTGTCTAAATCCCACATCTACCACAGATTTAAACTAGACTGTAAACGTATATACCGTGCTATAAGCCGGCTGGCACTTTCTTCAGTGAAGTTTGAACGAAAATACGCCAATAGGTTTGTCTCTCTGAAAGCAGACCTCTTTTGAGATTTGATAAAACGAAATAACACAGTATCGAGCATATCGTAATAATTTTGCTTTCCTCGCTTTACAGTGCAGTATTTAAAAGTATTTTGAATTTATATTTCTTGAAGAAAAGAAGTACAGATGTCACTGATGAGAAATGCAACTGTTATTGATTGGAAAGGAAGAAACGTCTTTGTATAACTCTGACAGGTGACAATCAGCGGCCCGAGTAGAAACAAAATGTACAAAACGTTTGCTGTTTCAGATCTACACTCTGATATACACTTTGCTCGAAAAACTAAAATGTATGCCCTACACGTTCCGAGGAAAATTACACTCTGATGCTAGAACCTTATCCGTTGTAGGGGTTAACTTAAAATGCATTTAAGTTTCATGCATAAAAAGTAGCCTTTAAATCAAGGAAATTACAAGAATTTTATTTTTAATCCGAGTCATTATATTCTTTTGAGGAACATATTTATTTTTATGTGTTAATCTGAAATACATTTAAAATATCTCCGTTTCATCTTAGTCATGGCATCTTTTTTCCATTTTTCAAGTTCCTGTGTATGAAATAAGATGTCTATCTATCACTTTTTTCCAGGGCAGCATGAATGAACTGAAGAAGCGATGTAATCAAGTAATTGAGGAAATTAAAAAGTGGCCTCCTAGCTTCGATTTTATTTGGATTGGGAAAAATACATTAGGAATTTCTCTACATTCGGGAAGGGGTTTGCGAAAGTTTCTTCGTTTTGGAGAAATCTTTCTGATGTGTCCTTGGAATCCGAGAAAGTTGCATGATAAGTTCTCCAGATTCGAGAATTTTTTTTGGAACAGTGGATCAACGGGCCCTATAATGCGTCGTTCATCGTTGTTGTCCAAGTACAAATTTACATTCATTATATACATTATTTTTCATTTTCTAGATTGACAAAAAATGACTTTCATTACATTTTGTTGCCAAAAACAGAGAGTATACTAACACTGCGCTAAGATAAACAAAGTTTTCGAAAACATTGAATTTCAGAATTCCATTCGGAACGCTATTGACAATGTACTATTGATATCTTTTCCAACTTATTTACGAAGCAGTACCTAAATTTTTTAAAATTTTATTTGATTCGATACCATACTTCGCATATGTTTGATATTGCATTCATATCAATAGGCCTGTATGCACGAAAACGTCTCTTTTTCAATCTACACTGAAATTTCTACATATTAGAAACTTTATGATATTTTGATTAAAACAGCAAACTTTCGTTTT
>OENT01001158.1:0-54757 GCA_900239685.1 Rotaria macrura | reverse complement strand
ATCGTGCGTATTGTATGGATCGGGAGGATCTCCACTGTATCCTCTGGATTGTCACCGTATCCCGGATAGACGGAATCCGCTTTTTCCCCCTTGGTTCAAGATTTTTTTTGTGCTCGATTACTAGTATGTTCTATCTGCATCAAATAATATTTTGCATTTCATTTTTCATTTTTCAACTTCTTAGGTAATTGTAAAAGGATCTAAAGAAAATCTCTGTGTGGAAAAAAACAGATTATACTGCTAGAGTTTGTTACTTCTGTTTAATAATATGCATCATTTGAACACTTGTTTATGGCTTGACTGATAGAGTACAATGCAATAGTTGTCCAAAAAAAAGAATGGCGATTCCATGTACACGTTCGTATCTCTTTAAGTAAGTGAAAGAAAAGAAATTGATTACTATTTTCGTCTGTGTTATATTTCGTTCATTGAAAAAGAGAAAAAAGAGTCACTTACAAATTGATTTGTGCCTGACGACTGATCTAATTCGAATTTGTATACAACAAATCTATTTGTCTGATAGCAGGTAAAAAGAAAACACTTCATAGAAGAATTTTGCCATGCTTGTTGTTCGAGTTCGTCTCTGCACGTATCTACACCCTCGAGATTTATGGATTATCAAGAGACTTTAGAATGGTATTCATCAGTGAAATCTTTTTCGCTTAATAGAGAAACAAAGATTGACAGTTACTACTATTCATTAACAGTCTCTGGTGATTAATACATGCTTCGATTTACTATTTTTTTAATATAACGGAATGTAGTGAAATAACACAAAAAAATATCGAATGGTATCTTTTGACAAATGAGTTTATCTTGAGGCCTTCTCTAAAGTTCAATATCAAAAAAAGGCAAGACAGACTAAATGATATACAATTCATCAATTGAAATTTTAATTCAACTATAAAAAATAACCAGTGAACACAAAAAACATATGTGAAAGAAAACAAATGAAAACTCGTCGTGTAGCATAAATCACACTGAAATTTTTCTCATATACGAATCTTCGATTACTAATGACATCCAAAAACTAGTTCCACTTCAAAAAAAATGTAAAAGTTAAATAGAAAATTTTTTTTTATTATGCCTTGGTTCACCCTATGACCCTGACGGTCCTAAGGGGGCATAGTAGCTAAAAACAAAAATGAAAAGAGAAACGAGAGAAAAAAACGACGAAAATAAGGAGAAGAAGAAAAATCTAAAGATAAAAATGAGACGAAAAAATACTTTAAAAGGAACGACAAGAGAGCGAAAATAAGAAGAGAAATACTAATGGTGGAACACCAGAAAAGCGTATGAATAATGATAATTATACTGATAGTGCTTAAAAGATGATCGCAGTACAAAATAAATAAACAAGCTACTAGAGTGAATGCTGAAATAATGAAAAACATGCTCCAAATTAGCTCTGATTGTAAGTGACCAGAGCGTAGCATATCTAGTACTATATTATTTTTGCTGATGATCGACATGCATGGGAACTTTGAGGTTTTAGGCCGCTTCATGCATTATTCGGAGTGCTTCATTCAGTTTGTCGAATCGGATGTTTGTTTCACGATGAGTAAGTGCTTTTTCCTCGAACCCGGTAGTCTCAGTATACCAATTTCCTTGCATTTTATCTGTTACTTGTTTACTTATCAAGTTAATGTTGTCAGAACGAGGTAGATCTGCAGTATAATTATCATAGATGGATTTTTTAAACCGTGGTAGAATAACCTTCTTAAACAGATTATTTGCGAAGCTAAATAGACAATTGTTCTTTCATGACAAGCACATAGTTTATGTTGGATAACTCCTCAGATATTTACGACACCAATTGATCCAACATCCTAAAGCTGATATGCAACATCATAAATCTAGGGAACGACAACATGCACACTTAAGTGAATTTGAAACGGATAAACTGTTTGAGTGGCTATAAAAAAACTGTGTTTGTTTTCTTTTCGATGATGCTTGCTAGGATTAGTACTCATGAATCGAGACTAATCTAATTGGTATAGAATTGATCGACATGTTTATTTTTCTTAATAAATACTTTGACATTTCGAACGTCTTCCTATTAATGGAGAGATGTCATGTTGAAAACTTATGTGTACTTGTGAAGAAAACTTTTCATTATGATTTGTAGTATGTTTGATGGATTTAATAAATTCATGTCATTGTTCATTTCTTATTTGTAAAATATGTATTGTATTCATAATAACAAGAATAATACGAACCAGAGAAAAAATACATTAGTAGCAAAAAGGAAAGAAACAAAGAAAGAAAACGAGCATACACCATTTAGAAAATGAACAATAGTAAATTGAAGAAAGCCCGAGAAGAAAAGATTTTCTTTTTTTCGTTTCATTTTAACATATGAAAGACACATCATCTCAATTGTTTTACACGATGAGATAGTTCATAGGTGGAAAAAAATTAGAGAAATATTTCACACATATATCATCACATCATTTGGTTGAGAAGAAGAAGAAGAAGAAGAAGAAGAAAAATACTAAATTAACAATTCATTCGACCTATCTACATATTTTAAAGTGGAATGGAATAACAGACGAACAAAATGGATAATATTTTAAGTTAGAATGCAGAAGTCAACAAGAAAAAACACAAAAAAAAACGAATCGAACGATATTTACATGGTGATAATAAATTTCTAGAATAATCATATATTGATAACTGCTTAATAAATAAGAACGATAGAGACCAAAGTGTTTATACATAATTTCGGTCTTTAAGCACAGATGAAGCCAATAGACGAGGTGTATTTAGATTATCCTCAGGTGAATATCGGACATTTTCACGATCGAGTGCTTTCGTTCGAAGATCGCTCATTTTCAATCGACCTACAAGTAGAAATTAAATGAAGGTCTTCTTTCAATATTTAAAAGAAAAAGGCATTAAGAACCAAGCTTATGAAGCAGTTAATGCTAACATATGTCAGATAAAAAAGAGTGCACTTCTGCACACTACGTCACTTACCAACGACGTCAGCAAACGACTGGTACGTCGCGGCTTATTGATGCTGAAGAGACAAATAGAAAACAAATAAATCAGCATCAACAATGAAAACAATCAATATTAAATGTATCCTGGTCAAATATAAAAAGCAAAGGCATCGTTTTCCCATCTGCAAATATCATATGTTACACGTAAAGCATGAGTGAGAGAGCAACAAAATATGAAAAAGTATCATCGTATAGGATACGAAAGCATAATTTAAAAAAACATTTGAAAAGCCATGACCAACACTAGCAAATATTCTACCGTTGAAGAAGTAGGCATTCGTGATGGTATGGGTGGAGGCATTCTAAACTGTCCTAATCGACTGCCAGCATCGACTAACGATGGTGGCGGCGGTGGTAGACGACGCTGACCAGATCGAATATCAACATGAGCTGGAGGTGGTGGTGGTGATGAATGCATTCGATTAGGTTTTAAATCATTGTGTACTCCAGCAAATTTTTCAACTTCTGAACAGTGGCATGTTACAAGAAAAATGATACATACGTGAACGACACAGTATGAATAAAAGAAAAGACTCAATGCTAAAATGTAATCAATTTACCTGGTGGTCGACGAATTCTTCGTGGTTGTGATGACATATTAGCATCTTTGAGAACCGACATAAGATTTGATACAACGTCAGTATCTTCATCGCCTATGAATAATAAATTGATGGAAAAAAAGATTCATTGTGTAATAGATAAAAGTCAAAGCACGATGAAAAATTATTTTACTAGGTTTGAAGAATGTTTTTTGCTCGGCTTTAGGGTTTGCACGATGGTTCATTCGTATATCGTCAACAAGTTGTTTTGACATTTGTGCACGTTTAGCTTTTTCATCTTGTTCACGCCATAAACGATTTTCTTGTAAACATGTTAAAAATACCGTACAAAATGCTTTTAAATCAGTAAAAAAGTCGCTCAATGGACATTTTTTAGAATCAATGCTTAAATAATCGCATAGATCTTGATATGCAGTTGTCATTTTAACATTCAGTGAATCGAGTCTTTCAATGTCATCTCGTGCTACTTTAACAAAACCCTAAAAGCAATTTAACAAAAGCAACAGAAATAATATGTATACAACATGATTCGTAGTTTTTCTTATGTGGCATTTCACTTACCTCCATTATTTGTGCAAAACGATCTCCGGGTATTGAATCTGTTGTAGCATTTTTAGCATTATCTATGTCAGTTTGTGCACTATTAATACGTGATTTTATTTCATTTAATGTTCGTTGTAATTCATTTGTATCCACTATGAAAAGAGAAGTCAAATTCCCTTGTCATTCAGCATGAAAAGTAGATTGTTGATTTTCTTACCTTTCGATGCAACTTCTGCAACTCCTTGAAATTCATCCCCGAATTTCAATAAATCTGGATGATCTTTTTCGATTTCTTGCAATATAAAATGTAATAATGTTCGTTTACCATCATTAGCCTTCGTTGAATGTAACTATTAGAAAAGAGATTTAACTTACTTTTTCAAAGTCAACAAAATACATGATATTTACTTTTGGAAGAAAACTCATATCAAAACCATAGATGGGTTCATATGTTTTGCCACTTGAATTCATATAATTACCAATGGTCAATACAAGTTCAATTAATTTTGGAAAACGTTTCGAACAACGAACAGTTTCACATCCTTTGCTTGCAGTAACAAAATTCTATGGATGACATGAAACAATTGCAATGAATTGGCTCGATTTTTATTTCGAGACTATGAATGCATTTACATCTTCTCATGAAAACTTATCGAGAGCATTCATTCAGTAGACTATTGTACAGCATGTCAAAGAATATGTTTTATGTTATTTGTCAAAACATACTTCGAAGTGTATGTCTATCATGGAAATTGATGTGTAACAAAAATTCAATTTTTAATTTGATGCAAAGAGTCACACCGTATAGAAAAATTCAATTTTGAATAGAATAATACTAAGTACTCAAGTTTACGTAAACCTGTCTGCTCATGTCGAAAAATCGATGATAGCCCTGTTGTATGAAAGTATTCAGATAGGATGAGCACATATTGTTAAAATTCTTAGATCTATACTCTGACGTTCTTGGAAGATGCTCAGTATCGAACGATCGAAATGAAGTATTGGATTTTTGTATGAAATACAATGTGAATATAGTGTTAATGTGTATGGCGTACAATTTCGCATAATTTTTAACAGGTAGCGTGGTAAATAGCTTTAGATATACGATAAGCAGACATGTATTACAAACATCACACGTAAATATAGGTGTAAGCCGTACGGCTCAGCCGCCGCTGCCACAAGAAAAATTTTCGATATTAGAAATCGCCGCCACTAATATCCTTACAAATGCGATCGAAACTTCTTCCTTTGCTCTCATCTCAAATGTTGGACCACTCATACACTGTTTTCACAAAAGAGATGAAAAGCAGAAGATATTCTGTGTTTCCAGTAGAAAAAAAAACAA
The DNA here is from genome assembly GCA_900239685.1 of Rotaria macrura. Lineage (NCBI taxonomy): Eukaryota > Metazoa > Rotifera > Eurotatoria > Philodinida > Philodinidae > Rotaria > Rotaria macrura. Next base: position 49,304 of record OENT01001158.1, on the reverse strand, counting down.
ACATCTTTACATGAACCTAAAACTATATTAGTTATCGATATCCGTATAGATTTGATCAATAGTATCGCTTGTTTACTTCTACATTTAATTATATAGGATAGCATATGTGTATTAATAATATTCGTATTATTCTCAGACTATACTATTATATTTTTTTCTTTTTGTACTTTATTCTATCCTTATGTTTTGATATGTGCATAGTTTGGGATAGTCAGTTTGTCTTGATACTCTTGATGTATTTTTTTCATTGTATGATAACAAAAAATATAGTGTTTTCATAGATTCTATTTTAAAATGGCAGTAAACAGGGATTGAAATGAATACAAACAGCTCAACAAAAACAAATCATCAACATGAAACTCAGCCGCCGCCGTACAAAGACGCATAAATATTAGCTGGCGCAGCCGCCATGAAACATAAATTTCAAGTTATATAGCCGCCGCTGAGGAATGGCATACTAATTTGAATTGTCGGCCGCTGAAAACCTTAAAAAATTCAAACTGTATATGAGCCGCTGCCGTTCTGACCTTCGGCTTACACCTCTACATATGAATATATCAAAAACGCTGCATGGTTGTACTTCTAGAGAACGAAGTAAAATATAGATGTCAAGAGAAATTGAACACAAACGTATTCCATTGGTGAATCACAAAATCTATGTTGTGTTTTACATTTTAATCGAACACGGATGACGCTTACTAATTTTCAATCTCAACTTATACTTGTGCAATTTGAGAGATAGTTTCATCATCCTATTTGTATCCAAGAAAGCTACTTCGATAATTCTATAAGGTCACTTAAAAAATTGCAGGAACCTACAACAATGGTAACTATGAAAAGTTATCGTAAAGAAGAAGAATAAGAAGAACAACCCAAATCAACAATCATGTCATGAATGAAAACTTTGCAGTTGATCTATGTTTGAATCAAATTTTCGCTTACAAGAAGAGAAAGAAAGAACGTGAAAGTTTTTTTCTTCTTACCAAAATCAGATCATTTAGAATACATCAAGAAAAGAGCTGATTTAACTAAAAAAAACACATAACAGTTGAATTCAGTTGAAATTAAATGGAGTACACGCATCTAGAGAATAGAAAATCGATATCTCGGAAAAAGTTACTTTCTTACGTTTATCTATGTACGTAACATTTTAATCTTTTGATGAAAATACAAGACCATTGTAATGTATCACAAAACACTAGTATCTCTTACAACATACCCTTAAATGAAGCACTTATTGATTAGTTAACTTGAAAGTATATTTACACTGGGCTACTGTTTATTAGACAGTTGATTAAAGTAATGATCAAAGATCATTTAGTTATTATTAGTGCCGTTCATAATCTGTTTTTTTTCAAGAATATTTACTTTTTCTGTTTCTTCAAGTGATTCTTTGTATTGACTTTTAAATAGAAGTAATTTAATACGTTGTTGTAAACGTTTTATATCGCTAATCTATTAATATAAAACAGAATAAGATACAAAGAAGTAAGCCTTCGTCGTTGTAATTAGTTGTCGAATGTAAACTTACAGCACAAAAATATTGTTCAGAATCAGGTAAATCCTTAATATCATTTTTCAATTCAGACAGTTTCTTAAATTCTTCAGGTGTAGGAAGTGATTTATCTAATTGAGCAAGTAAATCACTTGTTAGATGTTCACTATCACAAGAGAGAAGCCATTGACGGAATTGTTGTGGATTTGACTTCAATTGGCTGAACATAATAGCTATAAAACAAGAACACAACGATTTTAAAGGACACAATTATGATATAAGAAAAATTAACAGACCAAAATTTTGACCAGCACGTGCATCGATTACACGGAATTCTTTCGTCTTTTTCGACGTTGTTGTCGTTGACGAGGATTCATTATCACTGTCAGCAAGTTGTTTCACTTTGATAATGAGAAAATATATTCATCGTTAAAGTGATTGATCAATCTCTACATGTATTATAGATACCAGGAGCTGATTTCATTGCAAAATTGTCTTTAATAGTCGTAAAAAAGGCTTTGTTTTGAAAATTTTTTTCATCGATATTGGCCCAAATAGAATCTTTTTTGATTGATTGGGGATTTATTTTGTTCCAGGCAACTTTTTTCACAGCTTCACCGACCACATATTTTTGTTTTTTTGGTAAATATTCAGGCAATGGCGGTGGACCTAAACATAATTAGAAACCAACAGATATTTGCCTATGATATGAAAATAAGTTTTTTATATACCAAGTGGAGGAGCATTTATGTTCATCATCGGTGGGGGTGGTGGTGCACCTCCACCATCGGTCATGCCAGGAAAAGGCGGAGGCGGAGGTGGTGGACCTCCACTGCCTGTCATACCTGGAAATGGTGGCGGTGGAGGTGGTGGACCTCCACTGCCTGTCATACCTGGAAATGGTGGTGGTGGTGGTGGTGGTGGTGGTGGACCTCCACTGCCTGTCATACCTGGAAATGGTGGCGGTGGTGGTGGTGGACCTCCACTGCCTGTCATACCTGGAAATGGTGGCGGTGGAGGTGGTGGACCTCCACTGACTGTCATATCAGGAAATGGTGGTGGTGGTGGCGGCACACCACCTTCTGCCATCATTGGAGGTGTTGGTGGTATAAGACCTGGAAAAATGGTTTATATCGACATGGTATTCTTTTGCGAAAGTCAAAAAAGCAGAAAATAAAAAGACACAAGCAAAAGCACGAGAAGCAAACAAACCACACGATATTATCAGACCTGGCATAGGAGGAGGTGGTGGAGGTATATTTCCTATAGATAGATTTGCAGACAATTATTCTTTCACCAGTAGTGAATATCTTTGTTTTTATTTATGTTATCCTTTGAATCTATTACCTGGTGGTGGAGGTGGTGGCATTAAATTACCAGGCATTGGAGGTGGTGGTGGAGGTATATTGCTAAATGATGGTGGCATTGGGGGCGGTGGTGGCATATTTCCCACTGATGATGGAAGAGGAGGTGGTGGTGGCGGTGGCAGTTGAACATTGCCAGACGATCCACTGGTCAATATAATTTCTCCGAAAATATCTTCATATTGCCTTTTTAAATTGTTTGCTGTTTCTACGTCGACCTATGCGTACAGAGTTCAGTTGAGCATGTTCGATTTCTTGTGCTAGATCAAAGAAATTTTCCTTTACTTTGCTTAGAATATGTTCAAGTGCTTTCGTTAGTTTTTCTCTCGTTTTTTCTAGATGTTCAACACGTCCTTTCATTAGATTAATTTGTATTTCATTTTCTGTTGCTGTTAAATTACTGGCAGCATTGCCTGCCATTTGTGATAGATCATGTAAAGAGCCATTGCGTACAGATGATATATGATCATTTAAACCTAAACCTGAGTCACCGATGGATTCACTATCCATTGAATATGTATCGAAATCAGGATCACATGCTGATTTCGAAAAAACAATACGTGTTATACAGTCATCAATTAAACGAAGATACGAAAAACTAAAAGCAAATTTATATAGACAATAGTAGAAAATATAAACATGAAATTCACCGAATAGCTGGATCATCTCGAATACAAATTAGTCGATTAATAATGGTTGAAAGCATGGGTTCGGATGCCGTATTTTTCACTAAACCATATAAATAATCAAAACAACCTTGAAGATCACTATGTATAGAAAGATTTTCTTGTATTTATGTATTTATACATGAGATAACTAATATGAGACTCACGCCCATGTATTAGATATTGATTCGAGTTTAATGTTCATCGATTGATAATCATCATCAACATGACGAAGAAATAGATTGATTTGTGTTAATAGATTATCTTTTTGCTTTGGATCTTCGCAATCACCAACACGTCGTTGTAATTCCTATTGAAAACAATACATTTTTACATCAGAATAGACAAAGTAGTTATTCGTTTTTTCAACTTTACTTCAAAACGTGTTTTAAAACCGGAACGAAACAGTTCACTACGTAAATGATATCGATGTTCTGTTGATAAAGTAACAAATATGGCATTGATACACATTAAAAAGCTACTCTGAAATTATTTAAAAAATGAATAAGAATAGCAATATGACGAATAGAATTCGTTTTGATAAATGTTGTTTCACGTACAGCTACTTCTATTGTTCCGCCGAGTTCATGAATTAGACACTCAAAACGTTCACGGTTAGGACTCCATTTTTGAACAGATTTTGAAAGAAGTTGAACAATATTTTGACCATTGGAAGGACTAAAAAGAAAGGTAGAGAGTAGATTATTAGGATTAGTGATTCATGTGATCAGATGGAAAAATTTACAATTTGATAATAGTTAGAAAAATTTTTGAATCATTCTTACAGCAAAACATCAAACGTCATATAAACGTTGAGAAGTGATCAATCTCTTGAGAAGAACTTAAATTCTTAGGTAAATGTTGTTAAAATAGTTCCTTGTGAAAGCTTCAAGTCATGTTGTTACACTTTGGATAAAAATATGGTAAAATTTCTTATTGTGCCTACCCCTATCAGACCCATCGATTTAATGTTCTGATTTTGGATCGAAGAAACAACTAAAGCGATCATAAACCAAAATCTGACACTGATTTTTCCTTATGTTACTCAAAAGTATCGTAGAATCGATTTTAGAGATACTATTTAAAAATGTATTATGTGACCATTACTAAACAAAACGAGCGAACTTTATTTCTTCGAGTACTCATGATTATTTAAAGTCTACAGAACAACACAATTCTGAATTTCGGAGTAAATAGTTAGTTAAGTGTCTTTTTCATTAGCAAAGAAATTATCCATGTTTTAGAAATAGATAAACAATAATGTAGACGATGATCATCTTCGAAATATGCATCATATGTTGTTAGACTATTGACAAAGATGAATTCATCAAGTTAAAAAGGCTACACAATACTAATCATATGGAACAAATAAAACACAGTCACATGTTGCATATGCTATCCTTATAGTAAGCTTACTTATTTTCATTGGGCATAGCCAATGCAAAGAGAAGTATTGCACATGTAAGTTTAGTTTTATTTGTGCGGTCATCATTTTCAGAGTATAATATATTTAATACGTCAATTGTAATTTCAGCGATTTCTTTTGCAAGTGATTCTTTCAATGAATTAAAATTGCATCCGAGATTAAGATAATTTTGAAATGCTTCAATGCCAGCTGCGAGTATTTCATACAATGTAGTTTGTTTTTCACGACGTTCGTCACCATCACGATTCACTTTTCTAGAATTAGAAAAATCATAGAAAAAAATAGTTTTGTTTTCTTCTTCGTTTTATTATCAATATGAAGCCTACTCTCGTGTATTATAAATTTTATTGATACATGCTCGCATTGCTTTGAGCATAGCATTGGGTCCATTGTAATTTTCGCTGAATGCTTTACTCCATTTTAAACCATATTTTTTCAATGAAAATGCGACACGTTCAAATGTTTCTTTACTATTTTTTGAATAAATAGTATCAATCGTAACATTATTTAAAGATTGTATTTGATAATCAGGTGACTTCTGACCACTCATTTCATTCTAAATAATCTTATAATATTGAATTTTTGTTAAAGATAATTTTTTCTCATTTACCGTGGCAAGTTTATAATGTGAAATGAGCATTTCTCTCATATGTGCCGTTGTTGTTTGTTCGAACATTTTCTTTTTCGTTTCATTTCCTTCCAAGAGATCATCCTTAAATAGTTCAAATAATAAAATAAATATTATCAATAAGAAACAATAAAACGATCATTATTTACCATAGCCGATTTGAAACGTTCTCGGACTTCATCATCATTAAGTGAACTAACGTCAAAATCATTACTTGTTGCAGATGACGAAGTTATTGTTGAATCAGATGTGCCATGAAATGTAAATGAATTATCGCTAGGAACCTGTAAATGGCCTCCTTTGTATGACGTCGGAACATGGCTACCAGAACCCATTCCAAATGGAAGTGGAGATCGTGGTTTGCCACCTGATTTTCTCATGGATTTCTAAAAATTCAGTACAACAATTTTGAGTTTCGACAGTAAGAAATTATTATCATTTGAAATGCTTGATAATAAACTCATTCGTTTTACGAGCTATTCGAATTCTGATCGATTCTTCTAATGTTCAAAATTTCATATTTCTGAATATGTCTGTCTGCAATTCATCAATTCGAAGGTTTCTGTTTGTATGTTTGAATAGAAAGAGCAATCATTTTGTTATAGGAGTGTATTTTTCTTCTTTTTGCTAACATGTTCAAGAAGTGTCAGTTTACAGATTTCATTATGCCAAATATTAATCTGTCAAGTACTCATGATTCTACTTTCTTTTCTTTTTCTCTCGTTCTCTGGCATCTTAGAAATATTTTTTTAAGTACATTTTTGAGATAAAAAGTCAATACGTCAAGTAACTTTAAAACTGAATTTATTTACTTGACTTTGTATCGGCAAATGGATTAAAAATATTTATCCATTCACATAGAACGAAAAGGAGTACATGTTTTTGTTGACATGTTGTGGTGGATAAATCGTAGAAATTCATTTTCTCAGTAACTATCTATGACCTGTTAACAAAGTTCTTTTTTTAATGTTTTTACAACTAACTCATTGAATTAAATCATGAATCATTCACCTGGTCATATTTCAAATAGTGCAAAACATAATTATTCAACTATGTATAATTAACAATCATATGCTGATGATTAAATTTAGTTCATACTATTATTCATACATATTTAATGACCTATCCTAATATTGGGTATCAAGATTGAATTTTGAATATTCCGTGATAGTGAAATAGTTGTAAATGGATGTATTTTGAATTCTTCATAGAAGCAAAGTGAGCTATAGCTTATAATCATAGTTATGACAGTACGAAGAAAAAATTGAAAAGAACCAATGATTTATGCGATGTAAATTTAATGCAAAAATATGTATGAATAGAAGTATGATCCCTTATTCTCTTTATTTTTCATTAAATAAAAATCAAAGAAACCCATCGGATAAAATCTAATGGAAATTATTCGTAACGAAAACGTATTCTGAATGAGAATAAATAATTTTCATGAAACTTACCATAAATGTTGAAAGTGTACCACCCTATGTAGTCGAAATAAATAAATATTATGATTACGTTTTTTTTTTCTTTACACTTACCGAACTTCCTTTCGCCTTAACTTTTCCTTCTTTAGGCTCACGATCTTGATGTCCATCGTCACTCATTATTGAATTCAAAATATCTTATCTAAAATATGAATGATAAAAAGAGAGAGAGACTTTTTCTAAACTGTTTTTATTAAGATACAATTGATTTTTTTATTAAATTTCCATAAATTTTTGCATTCTGTCTATTTTGATGTTTTATTAACATTGCACATAAACGATCATGTTCATATTGCCGTCGTTGCTGTAAATATGTGTTACTTGTTGTCTTTACGTTAGCTGCAATACGATGACGATCGTTATTATAATGACGATTATTGATTTGATTTACACGTTCTTTTGATTGTTGAATAAATGAAGATTTATGCTGTTGAAATGAATCTTGTAATGATGGAATATTATTGCTATTACTTGTATTAATATCCAAGGAATTCAATGGTAAAAAGAATGTCAACGGTGGTGATACATGTTTTGATTGTTTCATGAGTTGTTGAATTTGTTCAAGTAGAAATTCTTGCTTTTTTTGACAAGCAATTAATTCATTAAATAATTTATGTAATAAACCTGTTTCATTGATAGTTTCTGAAAATGTCTAAATAGAAAGAGAACAGAACTGAATAAAAACAAGGGCCAAAATCAACATTAAACAGGAAGAATATTTACGATTTGTTGTAAATATGTCTAGAAAAAATATATTCTCTGCTTGGGACTCTGATTCAAAGAGCAGACCTGTATTTCTGATGAGAAAATGTGTAGAATTTGATGATTGCAATTATGTAACAGAAAAGAAAAACTTCAACTATTTCCTATATGTTGTCTACTACATTTGAAGGGTCTTCTTAAGTATTTGCCAATATGAAAAGAGGATCAATAATATGAAAAGATTCGTTTTCTTTTGTCAACATCCAATGAAATTAACTCAAACTTGGAGTTCATTATTTTGATATGAAATTGAGTGAACTTACGAATCGATTGGCTATGGCTTCATCTGATTTAGATTCATTATTATTTATTGTTATAATTTGTTGTTTCATTGGTGATGCTGAATGAAGAATGGTGCTGTCATCATTTTTTGATGTTTGCTGAATGACTAAACAATTAAAACAAAATATAACAATTGAAATCGAAACCTTTGTTTTCGCTTTTGTTCGATTAGAAGGTTTCAACAGTTCGATTCTTAGTTTAATTATTAGTATGAGAGTAACAGAATTTAACCTTTCAAGTCAATGTATATAAAGTCAAATGTGTAGTTGTGTGAAATGTTTCAATCGTATTGATTTCGAAAATGAAATCAACGTTCGCAAACGATAATAGGCATTAGTCAAGACGAATTCCTATGAATAAGATTTTGTTGTTGCATATTGATGTTTCAAGCATGACATGAAAATTTTTCTATCATATTCATTTACTTAAAAGCAATGTTAATCCAACAGGTCGATTAAAAATCGTATGCAACATGCATAATGAGTAATCCTCCCACATGAAATTTTGTACACTTTGTTTCTGCTGACTACTAATGTATTTTGTGTTTCATTTAATCTATGTTATTCATTGTATGATTCAAATGATACCTGTAGGTTCACGATTACTTCTTGAATCAAATATATATTTTCTTGGTATGTTAGCTGATGACTGTGTATGAATCGTATCGTCAATTGATGATGGAGGAACATTTGTTGAAGTTCTTAATTTCTAATTAATTGAAAAACAACAAAAATACCTCCCATTATTTTTAATGTGTAATTAATCTTACAGTTTCAAGTTGTTTTGTAACAAAATCCCAATCGATATTCTCATCTTCTGAATTATTAGTATTCGATAATGATGAACTATGAGCATCTGAATCCGAAAATAAATAATGACTAGTATGTGATTTAGTGAAGGTATTAGCAGATGTCAATGAATGATTTTTCCATGTGGTTGTATCTGATTGCGATGGAAGAGAAGAGAAATTGTTTTTCTCTCTACAGGTCATACGATCCCTTTGAGTTTGAATCATTTCTAAAAAAAAGACAAGAAAGAGAAAAGTTAAGACGAGGGAAAATAGAAATCTGTAGATGCTAAGAAGGAGAATAAAAGGATTAGTTACAAATGATCTGTATTTAATCACAGCAATCGTTATTTATAATTTTGAAGACGAGAAGACATTTCGTTTCTTTTATGTATATATGTGTGTGAGTGTCTCAATGGTTATACATACGCAACTATTATGTGTAAATAAAAAATAGAAGTACAATGAATTGTCAAGGTATTATTGACTTATCTCAAACTATTTAGGTAAAATAGAACAGAAGAATGAAAAGGAAAGAGAATTTCTTTTTCTTTATTCTTCTTTCTTTTTTTTCTCTTGCTGTGATATCGATTCATCAAGGCTGACTCAAAACAAAAGATAGTGTGAATCATGTATTGCTCACACCGTTCGTAAATTCAAAGAGTCATGAAAAAAAAAGAAAACTAAGACATGCTAGATGGCGTTAAAACACTGTATTTCAAATAAATTTAAATTTTATCTTTTCAATAATAAAACTCTTTTTCAAGTGCTATCGCAAGATATAGTGTTTTGAAATACGAATGCGTTTAAATAAATATTTTTCAAAATAGAAGCTGATGTATAACATGCGTAAAACAAGAAATTTTGAAAAATGACTGAAATCTAATAAAAACTACACGATATTTCCAGTCATCTGGCACACCATCATGACCAAGTTTCATCTCACAGACGGATTGACTATGATGATTTGAAGCAATGCCAATATACTTTTAGTTAAAATTGTCTATAGCCAGGAAAAAAACTGACATTGATGGCCATCAATTAGATGATATTATCCCAGCATAAGAACCCTTTGTGTTCTACTATACTGCATTCATATTACTTACTCACTTCGGCAAATTATAATTCGAAGATTTCTTCTCCGTTTGTCAAAAGAAATTGAAACAACAACGAAGAAAATCCATAGAAGTTTTATAATTTCGTAATTTAATGTAAAACCTCATTTGAAGACGCCAAGTTTAGCTTCTTGTCTATTCTCAACTCTTGCAGTTATATTTGAAATAAAAAGATAAGAATCTTCAGTCTTAGTCGCTTTATACACCTAAAATTCAAAGACTCGGAGTGAGTCAGCCAAAAAAAAAGAAAATTTTAAAGTAAACAGAGTATCTCATATGACATTACTTGTTAAACATTTACTTGAGTTCAAGAAATAAAGAACTCTTTATGAAATGAATTTTGAATAGAAATTTTTTCTTCATTCTCTCAATTTTTCAATATTTTTTTTTTAATACATACGTCTTCATTCGTTTATAAATTTTTTTTTCATTAAATAAACTGCATGATGCATTTGTCGATGGAATTTTATGTTTCTTAACACTTCTCATTCAAGAATGTGCTGAACTCCAAGTTGATGAGTATTCGGATGACTATTTTTTTCAAACGATGCATTACCAATAAATAAATCTTGATCAAAATAAACTTCTCTACAACTATAAATGAAAGCGTTCTAGAAGAATTTTCTTTTGTACGTTTTGACTATTTAAAGATTTTCAAATGAATAATTCGCTGCTGATAAGTCTTATACGTTAACGCCGTAGTTTTTATTTTGAACACATATGAATGAAATTATCCATTCGATTCTACTATGAACATGTTTGTTAATGTCATATATATATATATATAACAATATGTTGAAAAACAGAAGTTCTGCTGTTTCATCTAAACAAACGATTGAATATTTTCTCTTCGTTATGTTCATTCAACTAGAGACGCATCTTATTTATCTTCATCGAATCAATGATTCATTTCAATGACAATTCTTCATCAAAACGAACTTTAGCTTGTTTACATGTTTTTCAAGCATTTGATCTTTTTAGTTATTTTCTTGTTGATACATTTTATCTATTGTTACTTTGATGCAGTTATCACAAATCAGACAAGTTGCTAGATTTGTTAAAGTCTACATGAAAATCTACAGACTAGATAACCAGAATATGTTAATCACTAGTCGCTGTACGTTTTCTGTTCATTGCTAAAAAAATTCATGAATTCAGCAATGAAAACTTCTTTGAGTATTTTCAGTCACTATTTTAAATGCAATTTTCGTTCTATGTTTGTTCATCTCTTTCCATTCGAACGATAACATGGAAATGTCAAGAGCACATTTACCACCAACAGTTTTTTTACATTATAAAGCCTGAGAAAAACAACTTTGCATCAGGTGTTTGAAATAAAACAAACAAAAAACATTCCAGTTTGACTATAAGTATCCTAATCGAGTAAAGTATTGACGGGTAGAGAGGGCGATGATTCATCCTATTTTCTCTCAAAAAGATGATGGAAGAAAATAGTAAACTATGTTGCTGTCCAGGTAAAACAAAAAGAAAACGATAAGATGTAGTATGTCTTCAACAGACATCCATTTACTGAAGTTTGATATTCATAATACAATTGAAAATTCAATCGATGTTCTATCTAATTTAAAAATTTACCTGAAAAATCATAACGATAGATTTAAATTTTATTAATACAATAATAATCAATAAAGATTCATTGCACATGTTGTTTCCCGTGATTAAAAACCAGATTTCTAGTAAAGAAGAAACATATCCAAACCTCACTAGTAACTTGCATATAGATTTTAAAATAAATTTTTTTTTTGGTATAGAATATGAAATTATAAATATATTCAGTAACTTAATAAATAAAAAATTAATCAGAATTATAAATTATAATTAAAAATAGACTACTAGATTAGATTTATGCGATTAATTTTTCAAGTAATTTCCAACAATATATTTGAAATGTCCAATACTACAGATTGCATGATAGAAACAGATATATGCAAACGAAAATGATACGATATTTCTATCTACACGAGAAACAATATTTAAATGAAGATTGATGAAATCCGGATGCATGACATTGTTGAAACATGTAAATAGAATCATAATAATGTAAAGAATACTTTATATATTCATAAATAAAGCACAGTTACTTTCATAATCATACGAAATATGATGATGAATATCTATTAGAATAATTCTTTCACAATAAGCTATTTTATCTTGGTCAGACTATTGTATGTTTCCTCCTACTGATGGCAAGATAATCATCGATGATTTCCTATTTTATAAGCTAAGATAATCGGAAACAATAGAAATTGCATCGAATCATAGAGATATGCTAGAAAAAACGTTTTCTTTCTATGTAAATGCAAGACTTCGAAGATGACAGAAAATATTCCAGAAAAATATTCTGCGAAGTATAAGACAAACAAATATTCAAATCCAAGATCATGCCGGCCACACTTCTGCAATGTCATGATATTTTTTGCAATGAAAATATCGAATCATTGTTTTTTTCTCGTCGAGAATTTAGAAAATACTATAAAATATTCGTTAGATCAAAATGAAGTTAAACGTGATTAAAGTGTTCTTAACATGTCTCTGCTGCTGTAACATTTTATGTTTAAAAAGAAACAATGACAGTATCAGTGAAGAAGAGACTTTCTAATTACATTCGAATATAAAATGTTCAATGTTAAGCTGCTGCTGCTGCTGATGTTGAATCGACAGTATGCCTAAAGTCTACTTCTCAGATAAAAGAACAACAAGTTTCGATGTTCTCATTACTATATTCACAGTAATCTACAACACAGTTGAACTTTATTTATGTAGAGTCTCATTCGTATATGTTGATCACGTTAATATCACAGATCCATTAAGAGATACTAGATATTGCCACACCCTGTGGATGATCGGTTTCAGTATTTGTTTGGTAATTATGATGAACCAAATGAACTTGATCGTTATGAATAAATTTTCACATATTGGTGATATCAGAACAATGTGGAGAAATAAAAGCAAATCATGAGAAAGACCAATGAGAGCATACTTCTTATGTAGCTCAATATAAGCTAATTCTTTTGAGAAGATTCAGTATGTATGAATAAATCAAATAGCATTGTCTCTGCTGATATACTCGGGTGTCAGCAACGTGAAAATTGTACTCAAACCAAAGATTTTAAGTTTGTTATTATTCTGAAAACACTCTAAGATAAATAATATAATAATTAAAATATAAGAAAAATATGACTTGACTGTGTATCACGCAATAGAAGTGAAATCGAATAGAACTGATTCTTCGGTTCGACTATACTATTATATAAACTGACAATAACATGTACATTCGATATTGTTTACTCTTGTCAAATTCAGTCGTGTAGTCAATAACCATCGATAGGACGCATTGTTTATTCTTGACGATTCATTTTCTAAAAATCATCTCGTACATATTCACCATAAATGGGAGCATGCTGATTCTCATCTCGATGGGAATGTGAGATGTGATCTTGTTACAGACGTCAGACAAAGTATAAGATATAAAATACCTAAACTGTATCCTTGAGTATAATTTCCCACATAGGTAAATCAATCTATTATGGTGTTATATGCGGCCAACATTTCGTTGGAACTCAGATATCATTTGCCATTTACCAATGAATATTAATTGACTAATGAAGACTATTAGGTGATCGTTTGATTCATTCTTTAGTGGTTCATTAACTAGGTCAATCTATTTTCAAGGTTTTCTTCGATAAAATTACATTTCTGTACAAACATTGTTAAAAGTACGTTTCGTGTTTGTTTTTTTAATGTTTGTTATCCGTTCATATAGATTGATCGTGGATGCTTCTTCTATTCTTGCTTGATTTACAAACGAACTATTGTCAATTGATAATCATATGATCTTAGGAATGAAAATTTTGTTGAAACTCGTTCAAACACCAAATGAAAATGACTGCACTAGTGTTGTCCAAGTCTTCACAGTAACTTCAGTTTATGCCTGAAAAACATGAAGAAATGCATCGAATATAAGAAAGAAAGTTTTTCTGCGCACTAGAGAAGGAGAATAAAGCTTTGCCAAAGTGCAACGCCCTTATTTCATAATAACAAGAAGAATTTTCATCAAGAAAGATGAACATTATCTAAAATCCAAGAGAATGCATTATTCTTCATTGCTACAAAATTGTAGGAATCGACATTGTGTTTCAAGTCATTTCTTCTTTAGAACGGAAATGATCAAAAAAAGAACGTAACATGCTAGTGTCTCTTTTTTCAAAACAATAGAGAATTAAAATAAAACTAGTAACAGTTTCAGCTATAAAAAACCTTTAAATCTAGATTACACGTCCGAAAGAGTCTGTCAACGATCAATGTGCTTTATAATCAGGCAAACAATACTTGGATAAGTGTTCGTCGTAGTATAAGCTGTAAGAGATATTCAAGTGCCAATCACCAACAGAAATTGAAACATCGTTAGAGATTCCAAACTATTAACATTGTTATAGTTGTAAAAAAGGATATTCAGTTACTTGAGATCTCTTAAAGTTCAGAAGCTATTTTTCATTGGCAGAATCAAGAGCTGGACACTGTTTTCTATAAAGAAATACTCTCTAGTATAGTATCTTGGAAGTATTGTATGTCCATCAGAGATTAGACAAGTGTTTCCCAAGTCAACAAGTATGGAACACTGAAAAAATTTCAGTTTCTAGACATAAAAAAGCAACATAATTAATTAAAACTTCTGCAGCATATTTTTTATTAAAAATTCATCAAAATCAGTAAGATTATTAGAAATTAGTATTTGAATCAGTTAAGTTTAAAATGTTAAAGTAAGTCGTTTCCATGTTATATTATTAACATTAACATCCACAACTAGTACATCGGAATTATTGTCTTGTGAAAAAATAAGAATACGTTCAGCCAACAAATATTTGCCTAGTTCAATCTGAAATTGTGACTTATGTACATAAATCAGCATATAGTATAAAAATCATGCTTACATCGTTAAATACAATTTTATTTGAATTTAAATATCGAATACCATATGATAATGGAAACAAAAATTCTAGTTTAGACAATAGATAGTATTTTGAAATAACGCATAAGTGTATGTGCAGAGTATTAGCGATTCTTTCGAAATACCAATTGCACGTATATGGCGATTGAATAAGATCATTCATATGATTTTGAATTGTATCATCGGAAAAGTATTGCAAATCCATCGGTAAATAAAGTTGTTTATTCTAAACACACGCACACTACTGATGAAATTTGGTTCAAAAAGACTACTGTGAGCTTGTGGAGTATTTTTCTTCAGAAAATAAAAAATAAAAGTTCAAATCTAGTATGAGTACATATTGCATCTTTTTTCAGACTATGTCAAACAGTAGAACTATAAATAATAATCTAGTGACTTGTATAAAAATAATAATAGTAGAATACATCGTGTCGATTCAGACGTTTTTGTTGATCATTTTTTCTCTCTCTCTCTCTCTGTATATTTATATATAGTCTCAATATAAATCATTGTTATCCATCGGATTCATTCTAGTGGCTAAATGTTTAGAAAATAATTCAAAAGAAAACTTGTTGAAAAATCGTTCAATCTACAGTGGATGAAGCAAAGTAATATATTCAGTGAGATTACATGCAACTAGTGTATTTGGTTCTTTTGTTAGAATAAAAAGAATTTTGTATTGAATTTATTCATGGGTTTTTTGCTTTTTAAGATTGAAATTTTACAACATACGAATTTTTTTAGCGAAGAAGTGAATCTTTTAATAGTAGAAAATTTCTTCGAGCTTAAAATCCTCTATTGTTTTACTTGAAAATAATATGTCTTGGTACAAGCAAAGTGTTCAGTTAAAAAAGTACTTTTTCAATTATTTTATCGTTAGATAAATGGGAATGTTGAACAGTATATATCAATGAAATCTACCCCATACTGTCTCGTTTTACAGCGTTAGAATTGCAAAGAGAAAGTTTTCAAACAATCTCATGAAGGTGCTCGCTTCTCGTTTGAAGCTTAAAAGAAGTCTTAATCCTTTTCGTAGAATAAAAAAATAGTTTAGCTCAAAAGAGAAATACGAACCGAATCTGTGGTTTTATAATCAATATGTGTAGGTAATTGTTTTCGGATATCATTAATTATTTGACGTAAGTCCGATGGAAATGTGTTTAGTTTAATTTTATCTTGCTTTAACGATATTGATAAAGACTCAGACGGCTTTATCGTATAATTATCAAGTAAAATTCCTTCTGATAAATGATTTTCCATAGTGCAACAAAGAAGATATGAGAGATCACTGAAAAATCAAAGATTAAAAATATCGATCAGACGTTAAAATAGTTTAACATACTCCTCATTATTTTGTATATCATTAATTTCAAATGTTACTGATGAAACATAATCGAGACGAATTTCAACAATATTTTGTCGATAGTAGCCATTTGTATTTGATGATTCATTTGAATAATTCAAACGCACTTCAATATTTAAGCACTGAGAATAAATACAAGAAGAAAATAGATTTCCTCGGTCGAGTATCGCTTAATTT
The DNA here is from genome assembly GCA_900239685.1 of Rotaria macrura. Classification (NCBI taxonomy): domain Eukaryota; kingdom Metazoa; phylum Rotifera; class Eurotatoria; order Philodinida; family Philodinidae; genus Rotaria; species Rotaria macrura. The sequence goes on along the minus strand of OENT01001158.1, from coordinate 32,790 downwards.
TACTCTACTTCAATGGTTGATGTTGACCGATCTTTTCGAGATAGGCAACGACTATAAAGTTCTGTTACATCTAACTTTACAACTGAGTTTGTCTTAATCAATATCGGTAAATTGAACGGTATTGTTTTGATATATTCTACAGATAAAATATCACAGATAGACTCATACCGTTCATTTCTATTCTATACAAACCAGTCATATTAAAACCAAATGCAAAAGCTTGAATTTCCAATGTATCAATGTCACATTGTGTTGATGAATTCATTAATCCGAGTGTTACAAGTATTCTATTAATTAAGTTGAAACAAAAATAATAACATAAACATTAATATTCATACTGTTATCTCAGCTGAAAACATACTCAAAGAAATACAATACACGTTTCAGAGTAAAATAATCTAACAATTTAAGAAAACACATATTCGACTTTTGCTGTAAGAAATAAGCACTACGGCTGCGAACAAGTGAACGTGGCAGTGTTATGTAAATAGGTTTAAAGAATCTGAACGTCTCCTCGTCAGTCGCCGTCTTACGACTTTCAAAAAATAAGATTGTGTGAACAGTAGAGACATTTTCGAAAGATTCAAAAGTATATACGAATTTCGATTTGACATTAAAATTACCCATCATTTTGATAGACATCGGACAGTCTTAGTAGTTTAAAAAAGCAAATAGGTCCATTGAGAAAATATTCCATGTTTCAATTAGATTCAGCCACCACGTTCTCCTTCGATACATATATAACTACAACTCTACTTGAAACAAATTATTATTTCGAATTCGTTGGCAATATCTTAGTCAGCGAACATTTCACTTGAATCGATTCATCAAAATTTCTACCGTAGATGAAAAATTCAAATCATGTCACATTTTGTAACTTCTCAAGGAAAACATACTTCTGGTCATAGTATGAAAACTAAGCAGTGACTGATCCTAGAATATTTCCTCAATCAGGGGAAAACGAATTTTGTGTGTACAATAATAATACACTATCAGATTTATCCTTGAATATTGATTACTTCCTGCCATAAAATTTACATCATTGCCTAGATGAAGTTTATTTGCATGCACTAACGATTATTTTAAAGACACATTTATTGTAAACGAACAACAATCATGATTCTATTCACAACAACACACCGTAATGAACTTCAAATTCAATTTATCCAAGTCACACAAACTCGAGTTTTTCATTGATTATTCTTTTCTGCTAAGACTCGACTAAAAAATATTTATATAGGATCAGTATGGGAAATAAATCATATTCAATATCGTTGCATGAAATATTTTGATAAGCTCATATGATTCTTTTATGATTCAAGTATTCTTCATTTTTAAGTTTTGAATCGAAAGATAATTTCTACTACGTACTCTTCGTCGCGATGAACTTGACCACTGTATGCTGTTGATTTATTTTCACGATCTGTTTTGACATCGTTGATTAAAAGATATTCAACATCAAGAATAGGCAATTCGTCTACAACATCAACCGAACATAGACATTGACGAATCGCCGGAAAACTTGCAAAATGAAATTCTTGATTTGTTGACCAAATATGATAGCGAAGACCTAGTAAAGAGTACAGAAAAAATGAATGACTAAATTAGATTTTGAAAAAAATAACGTTAACTTCAACCTTGTATACGAAGTTGACCAACATCTTGTGGTATACAATCGATCAATAAAGATTTTGTTGTTCTTGGAGGTACGCGATATTTTTTATCGAGTTTAGTAAATAATGCAGTGTCAGTTATGAATTCTAATTGATCGATAATCATTGTTGCTGGTAAATAGTTATCTACGACGAGTACTATCTGTGCTTCTTCATTCTTAACCCAAAGAAAATCTGCCGAACAAAAACATAAATTAAAACAATGAGAAAATATATTGCTGCACAATAAGAAAATTTTATAAATCTATATCATACCTACTTTTCGATGAAGAGACTGTTGTTGATTAGGTAAATCACGTTTAACGTGATGATAGATGAAGATGCTACTTTTTTTTTCTGCTTTCCATGCTTTTAATCGATTCGATAAAGGATTAAGATCAAGAGATCTACTCAAAACACATGAGAATAAACAATAATCAATATCAAAAGGATTGATTTACTTCAACCGAGGAATACTACAATATGAACAGGGAATTGAATGATCAGTTGTATTTAAAAATGTCAAAAGTGCTTCCAATTCAGCATCAGTCATATATTCAAGTAATGATTCTATTGCAAAATGAATATTCCTAAAATACAAGAACAACATTCTTATTTCGAAAGAAAAGCAAAGATTACTATGTAAAGTAGGAATATGAAATATCTTCTCAACTATACCCAGAAAATAATCCTTGACACACACTCTGCATGACTATGATCTGCAAGATGATTCTTTGGACACATGTCCAAGTAGTATTACAAAATTTGTAAGGTTTAAGCAAACACCGAATATCAAATAAAGCCGAGAAAACTAATCGATTCTCCTTGGTATCATCATTTAGTTACAATGGAATACTTTCTCTCCGTAAGTAGCCTCACTTACTCGAAACTTCCGAGAGAACTAAGTTGTTTTATGTTGAATCCATTCATTTTTCGAAAAGTCTGAAGTTTTATTGATGTTTTAATTACAACATATGCCTACTTTTTATTAGTTATAGTACTTAATAACCTTTGAAATGTATTCTCAAACGGAATAGATCGTTTTAATCATTCGAATAAAATTTTATGAAAATTTATGGGACGAAATTGAATATACAGAAAGCCGTATTAATCACTGTACGGTGCATGATACAATTTTCTAAAATTGCATCTGTGCAAGTTTCTGTAGGACTTTTTAAAGAACTTCTTAGAAAATGGGGTGGGAACGCTCTAAACATATTTGTGCTTGTCACAAATATTCTAAAGCATGCGAAAACTAGAAGACAATACCTTAGTAATAGAATTCTACTTTCCTAAAAACGAAACAATTAATTATTTTACACTATTGATACGGTAATAATCGATTTCCTAAAACTGTTACTTGCTGCATGCATATACTCATCCAAATCTCCAACTCGAATAGTATCAAGATAAAAGAGCAAGACACAGTTGATGGCAGGCGAAATCACAACGTTACTACTGACGACGAAACAATTGCCCATCATGATATTCAATGCAAAAACGCGATAGGAGCTGGTTCTAAACCTGCTCTTTAGAGCAAAGGTTGGTATATGTTCAATGAGAAATTCAAAACTCAGATGAAACATATGGGCGAGCTATATTCAATGACAAACTATGCAAGAAATTATCGAGAAATGCCACTTGTTAATCGTCCAAACAAGTTTAGTCCTGTACAAGGGGGAGCAAACTGATTACTAATACCATTAATCAATTATTAATCACTGGTAATCAATAGTAATCAATAGTAATCAAGTAATCAAGTAATCAGTTTGTTCCCCCTTGGTCCTGTATGGTCAACTAATTAAGACCAATTAGAGCAACTCCCTGGTTGTTCGACAGAAATGTTTCCTACTTCGTCGACAACTATCTTCTTCCTTTCATATACCGCAATTTACTAATGAAGCGCTTGGTCGACAAGGTAAGGTCCAATTAATAAATCACAAAATGAATATCTAGTTCTTTTAAAGTTAAAAGTCACTTGATCTGTCGTTTAGTGAATAAAAGTCAAAATTCATTTTACTTTATTTTTGATAATCGCTTTATGTATTTTACGACGAATTCCTAATGAGATACTGACTGTCTTTTGACAAATAGTGCAATCTGAACAATTCTCTTCGATATACACACAAGTTTGACTGCATAAACTTTGTGCAGAATGTTTTTTGAGTTTTTCTATTTATTAATCTGAAAGTCGCTTTGAATGGAACGTAATTCTTGCTGAGAACAGTGCGAAAATCGGGAAATTGGTGACATCCTTTATTAAGGTATTTTGGATTTTACTCAGCAATTACTACGTTTCATTCAAAGCGACTTTCAGATTAATAAATAGAAAAACTCAACAAACATTCTGCACAAAGTTTATGCAGTCAAACTTGTGTGTATATCGAAGAGAATTGTTCAGATTGCACTATTTGTCAAAAGACGGTCAGTATCTCATTAGTAATTCGTCGTAAAATACATAAAGCGATTATCAAAAATATATTAAAATGAATTTTGACTTTTATCCACTAAACCACAGATCAAGTGACTTTCAAGGCCACCATCCCCCTCAAAAATCGATCTTGGCCCAGGACCCTTCAAATTGCATGAAACGTACAGGATATGTTATCCTTGGTATGAAAAGGTTATGGTTAAATTTTCAGCACTCTATCATGATTTTTGAGTGAGATACTGGCCTGATGAGGGTAAAAAATAGCTAATTTGGTAACCCAAATTTCTTGGTCCATGTTCACGGTATATCTCTAACTTTTTTTTGTTAGAAAGAGCATGTGAACATGGAGGGCACGGCAGAGTCCTTTTTTTAAATCTTTTACTTTTTCGGTGGAAATCAGGAATCACGAGTTCAATGACTTTAAAAACTCGAAAAAAAAGAGGGGGGGGTGAATAGAAATCTGTTGTTATCTAGCCATAAAGAAAACTTTTTAAAAAAGGGCTCTGCAGTACCCTGCATCTTGGAGTACTATTTCAAACAAAAAAAAATTTAACGCATCGCATGGAGTTGGAGTGTGAAATTTAGGATGAACCTTTTTTGAAAGTGCAAACTGAGAAAAAACTGAAAAGATTTCTGTGAAAGTTTTTTTCGATACTTGAGAATTTTTGACGAAAATTCAGTTCTTTTGAGAAGGGCTTCCAGAAGTCCTCAAAGTTTCCGGGCATATAGAGGTTTTGAGTAAAAACCTATATTAATTCTGAAAGAGCGAAAAACGGGCTATCTTCTGGTGCATTTATCTCAATTTCGGAAAAATTCCGTATTTGACATTTTTTAGGGGGACGGAGAGCTTAACTTTAAGAGAACTAAATATTTAATTTGTGATCTATTAATTGGACCTTAACTTGTCAACCAAGCGGTTCATTAGTACATTGTGGTATATGAAAGGAAGAAAATAGTTGTCGACGACCTAGGAAAATAATTTCTGTCGACCAATTGAGAAAATTAATGTGTATCGACGAAACGAGACGATACAATCAAAAAATCCAAGCAAAGAGATTTAATGAATCATGAACAACAGAAAGAAGATAATTCTTTATGATGACTCTTGTCTTGAGGATTTCTTAAGCTATGGTTCATTTAAAAATGCTGCCGATAGCCGTTAGTACGTTCTAAATCACTTTCTTCGAAAATTGACGGTCCCGGACTCATGCAAGATCAGCCTAACGGAGTACTTCTGATCAATTATCATACGTCAGATGGATCAGTAGAATCTATCGAAAATCTATCAACTTAAGATAGTGTTTTGCATGATGGAGGAGATAAAACAGATTTGACTAAAGAAAATCCTTTAGTTCAAGTGATGAAATTATGATGAGCCGCTTTGAGTAGCTCAAATAGAGAGAGAGAAATGCTTAACCATTAATTGTAATGCTTTTGTACTTACGAATTACACGATAATTAATCAATCTGAACATTTACTTTCCCTGCTCACTCAATTTATGCGAAAAGAAACCTGAAATATTGACGGCAACGACTTATACACTTTACTTTACTCATAGAAAATTTTTATTTCTCTGATACACCACACAACCGGAGTATTCTCTCCAGTGTAAATATTTGAAGAATTTCATTGATAGAATATCAAAGTTTTGGTTTGAATATTGTCAAACTTCATAGACTTCGAGTCACCATAGAGCCGATGATCTCTCTCTCTCTCTCTCTCTCCTTTTTTAAATATGTCAAGTCGAAATCCTAAAGAGTGAACTGTTCTCAACCAAAAGAAAAAGATTAACTCATCTATCCATTTTTTTAAATTATAAGCATACAGAACGGTGTGTATCAAATAGCATAAGTACAATATTTTCTATATTGTAAAACTTCTTTCAATATTAGCAGCAACTCTATGCACTGGTAATGAACATGTATGAAAATAAGAACAAACTCGATTATTGTCGTAAAATCGTTTTTCTTAAAACCAATTAGAATCGATTCATTGATAATTGTCTTTTGTATCAATGGAAAAATGATTTGATTATCTAAATAAGTAAATAATAAAATCGGTGATCATCAATAACATAAATTCACGATCTTACCATCAATACCATAACCTTTACGAGCTTGTCGAATCATTTCATCCAAAAAATCTATTTCTTCATGATAACTTTGTTTTTCATTTAATAATGTTAAACCAGAAAAAACTGCCGATCGATAGTATAATGCACTTTTTCGTTTAAAACCAATAGAAGCATACGTTTCAGCAAGAAAAGCGTTGAGATAACTCTATGAAAAAAAAGAAGTGAATTTCCATTTTTCTTGGTTGATAAGTTTCATCTTTATCTCACATTATCAATATGCTTTTCTAAATATGAACCTAATATATTGATTCGATCGACATATCTATTAATTTCATCTCGATGTTTCTAAAACAATACGATGAAAACAATTCATAGGATATAAATAAACCAATGAATACTTTATTATCATTTAGTTCTCGTAATAAACTACACCAACGTATACAAGCATCGAGTTCAAGTTGAAATTGCATTTTATCAAATAATCCACGATTAATCGTACTGTACATTTGTACAGCCATTTCAAGTTTAGGTTGTAGATTCAATGGTGTATTTGATCGATTTAAATACTTTTCCATGGGGATTTCTAATTTTCAATGGACGAAACATACATATGCAGAAAACAAAATTCAATAAAAGAATTGAAAACCTTACTTTTAGTAAACGAAATTTGTTTTAGAAAGGATAGTGTTTTTTGAATTTGACGTTTTGGTTTTTGGATTAATAAATAATTGGCTGCTACACGAGATTCTAGTGAAGCTAAAAACAAAGAATAGAATCGTTTGTATGTTTGTAAAAATTTTCCATAAACAATAAAAAAGAGCGGACCTGCATGCCATGTCGAATCGTTTTGAGTTTTGAGTGCATCGGCAGCACGCTGGTAATCTTGATTGGCCTTTTCAATAGTACCGAGTAATAAACAACAATCACCTTTACGTTTGATTGTTCGCGCATCAATTATTTTTTTTGATAATCTCAAGTTGAAAGAAAACAAAACTACTGGAAAACTTGGCTACATTTGTCAAACGCTTACTTATTCTTAGCTGCTTCCATAGTAAGAATAGTATTCGATTTCAAATATTGATTAAATAGTATTAGCATAATACGCATATCGAATTCATTCAATACGGATTGAAATACGCGGTCATTAACAACACCATTAGGAAGTTTACTTTGATTTTCAAGTAAACTACAGTCTTTTTCACAATCAATCATTAAACGAATATCGGCTAATTGTGAGCCAAGTGATGAAATAAATCCATAAAATCCTTTGGATTCTTGCCTATATTTAGATAGGTTATTTTCCAAACGATGTAATGCACGCGTTAGATCACTATCAAATGAATCGAATAAATTCGTTGTTGCTAATGTTTTTGTTTTAAGCAATGGTGGTTTGGATTTTTTCCCCGATTGACCATCTGATTGTTGGATATGTATTGATATTGATGCCATTGCATCATCTTCATCATATGCATCGGGTGTGTCATTGCCACCAGCTTGAAATGTTTGCGTACCATTAAAGCTATTTGTAAACGAATGCGAACCTGATGATAAACTTGCAGTATCATCATTGGATATTGACTGCTGAAATTTCATCGATGACGATGAGAGCAATAATGGATTATTAGTATCAAAACTGGCGACGCTTGAAAATGATGGCCGAGTTGCAGTTTGATAATCAGTCGAACTAAATAATTTAGTATTTATAAGATGTATTAAAAATTTTCTCGAGCACTAATTTATAGTTAAGGGTTATGTGAAAATCATGTGATTTAAATCGAAGACACAAGATTAATGTTAGCAACCATCACCCAAGATTATTTAAAAGATATATTTCATTGTTAATTATTCATTGATTCAATTCATCTACGTGGCGGTCTATTGTTTGGAGTACAGTATGTGTCAGTCAATTAACACTCAAACATCCCATCGTATTGCAATCATAGCCATATTTTGGTGTGACATCAAGAATTTTTATTTTTATTTCCGATAGAATTAATATAATTAGTACAAAATAGACTAAATGAATAAGTTTCCATGACTAGCTTTGATAGTGACTTTTCTAATATTGAATTGAGTGAACTCTAATGTATTGACAAGTAACATCATTTTATTATTGGATTAACAATAACCATAATATGCGTCAATAGAACTTTCATTCACGTTAGAAGAATGATTGGCGAGATGTGATCTGTTCAAAAGTTCGATATTGATTAACATTTTTTTGATAGTTTTCTCGTGAAAATTCTACCGAATTTCTCAAAAGTTACCTACCAAAAAGAAAACTGTACAATTCTATAGAATTATGAACGAAGAAGCTGATCTCTTTTCCTGATGATTGATAAAAGTTCAAATTTTTATTTATGAGTAAAAGGTTCAATAGCATCGCTTAGAAAAATTGTCATTCATTTAAACGAGAAACAATCACATTTCTATCGAGGTTAATTTATAGATTTAGGGTTTCCGTAATCTGATACTATCCTATCTGACTTCTCAAGAATTTCATAAGATCTTCTCGAATCTTTTTTTACATTGAAAATCCCTGATAATCCTAGCGACTATAGTTAAAATTTGATGCAGTCCCTCTTATGGACAATGAATAAAAGAGCAAAGGTATTCGAGAACCTATTTACAAATTCTATTTTGAAGAGTTTCTTTTGCTGATATGTTTACCTATTTTCATCTATAATATCGAAGTGTATGAGAAAAAGTTAGAATTCCGTATTGAATTAGATAAAGCTAGATTTCAAGTTTGTTAATAGGCTGCTGCTGCATGAACAAAAACTTGGAAGTTTTGTCTCTCTACTATCAGGAAAAAAATCAGCTCGTTTTCTTTTTTTTAGGTGACTTTTGAGATACCCTGAAGAAAAATTTCAGTTCGCAATGAAATTTTACTAAGCTACATGTAGACCTCTCAGAAACGAGATTTTCAAAAAATAGACATGTTTATAACTATTGAAAATTTATATACTAACTACTGTAGTATTGAGTTCCAAGCATCGATAATACTTAAGATCGAAAGTCGACAATATGAATTTTAAGGAAAAGCTGTACTCGTCTTTGATAAACATTTTAATTATAAAATTGGCACTGTATTTATTGAGAGTTCATTTTAAGAATCTATTATTGTCTTCATACATAAAAATCTTGCATACAACATGACATATCTATGAGACGCTCTACTCAAACATATATCATGAACTAAAAAAATTGGTAAAAATATACCTCTAAACAGCAGTTTTCAGTATGATTCTTCACGAGATTTAATGAAAAAGAAAAAAGTCACAAAATTATGTTACATGATTGTAGAACAAACCTTATTTTTAAATTAATCTATTGATTACTTACAATTCCTCGTTAGTTTCATTGCCAAGTTTATCATTATTTGATATTTCTTCATCCTCTTCCTCCTCATCATCATTGCCGTCGTCATCTTTATTATTTGCAGTTCTATAACGAACGAATAAATGAGCACAAACATCTTTTTCTTGTTGTTTTATTTTAGAATATTCATCCAGTACTATCCGTAATTCTTCACTTGTATGACACACAGTAAAAAATATTAAACCAAACGGTCGACGATACAATTGGATTTCATTTAATGGTGTTTCAGCCACAGTTAAACTTCGTCTTACAAAACAATATTCAACTTTGAAACTTTCGTATGTATAATTTTTATGAGTGAAAAGACTTGTAGAAAACCTATGTAGAATATATACGTATGAAAAATAAATCGTCATGTTAGTCTAGTGACTAATAATAATAAATCCAACCTTTGAAAATCAACTGATGGCTCTTTCAATGGATTGTCAGGTAATTCTTGTACGACAACGCGTACTTGTCGATAGTCATTAAACGAAGTATCGAAAAATTGTCTGAACATTCTCGTGGTATATTATCTTACTAGAAAAATAGATGAAATAATAAAGAAATCTCTTATTTAAAAAAACACAACCAAAAAGAGAAAAAGAGACGATCTGACTCAAGACTTGTATTCAATTGAAAGATAACGATTCTTTGCATCCAACAGAAAAAGAGGGAAGAGAAAACATCTATGAATACAAAAGAAAAAGATAACAATTGTTTGAAGTAAAAAAATATACATAACTGTCGATAGCAAAGAAAAAAAAGAATTTTCTCATTCTTTATTCAATGTTTAGTGATACAATTTATGATTCTTCTATGAAAGATAAATGAGTTCAAATCGATATTCATATTTCATATTATATCGACAATTATAGAAATGTTAAGTTTTACAAAGTATGGGATTTAATGTTTATCGAAAAAAAGAATTAGTTGAATCAGATGTCACATTTGTATGGATTCTTATAAATTATGTTTTATTGCCCGGTTCAAATAAATGCAACAGAAACTAAATACTATTTTAACTATTTTTATCATAGTGAATTACAATTAAATATTGTCTTTTTGGTGTGATAACAATCGACAAAACTATTCATGGTACCGATGATGGCTTCAACATACAGATAACAGTAGCTTTGTTTTCAAAGTTCTTTTTATGTTACAAGTCCACTTTTTCATCAGTTTGAACCATAATTGAAGGTCAGCAAAAGAGATTCGAATCGTAGAAACATACGCTAATATAATCTACTTGTATTCCATCAAAAGAATTGTTTAACAAGCCTATAGAAATATTTATGAGATACAAGCTAAGCATAATATTAACGTAAAAAAGTAACATACACTTCGAACTGTTTATCTTCATTGCTAACGTCAAGAGTCATCCATCAAAAAGATTTCATTCTTGAGATATGAAGTCATTTTCTAATTGTAATTTTGAATTAAAATGAAATTAACTAACGCTTTCTTTTGGAAATAGCCTTATGATCAAATTGTTAGTAGAAAGATTCATTTATTTTTTCGTACGTTTTTCTGTGAGCAAAATCCTGCATTCAGGACGATCGTTCTTATATTGCATTTATGACTCTATTGATCGTGAACTTCATAATTCTTGTAATCAAGAGAGCTGTTTGTTTCGTTTTCTCATTTTATTCGACAAAATGCGAATAACAAACAAAGAAATAAACCAACAAATAGAGAAAAAAAACAAAGCGTTTGTTTTATAACTTCAATCGTTTCGAATCTGTAATTGCTATTTTCTCCGAATGACGTCGTTTTTTTGTTGGAGCTGTCAATGTTGATTGTTGAAGTTGTTGAAAAAATTTCGTTGAACTACGTCCAGTCTTTTCATTCGAATGTTTTTTATCCGTCTAAAATGAAATGAAATCAAAACAAATGCTTTGGAAAATTTATGCGAGAAAAAATTTACCTTTTCAATGCGAACATTCTTCATTTTTCCAAGTTTCTTCAATAGACTTCGTTTCTCTTCTAAAACAAGAATTCGATCGATTCTAACTCAATTATCATCTTTTTTTCCCATCCTTACCTTTCTCTTCTTCTTCTGGATTTGTATTCTTTGGTTTAGTTTTTGAATTTAATTTAAGTTTGTGTTTGAGTAAACGTCGTGCATGTTTCTTATCAGTACCTGTTCGTTCACTATCAGCTTTAATATCACCTTTCGGTCTTACCTAAAATAATCATCCAATAGAAGTTTTTCGAAGAACATCCAGTCAATGTGAATTTTCACTTTTGTATTACTACTCACATGAACTTCTTCTGGTGCTAGTAATGTTGCATCATTAACTGTTGTTGGTACAATTTCTTCGACTAAAACAGCCGGTAGATTATTAACAACTGTTACTTCAGGTACAGGCTAAACGACAGTTAAATTTTTCGATAAAGAAAACCGGTTGAGGGATACTTCAAAAGAAGAAAGAAAATTCATACTGGTTTCGGTGTAAATCTAAAGTTAGATAGAGCATCGAGATCGACAAATAAGTTTTGCATAAATTGCCGGATGTCTTCATGGCGTTCATCTTTTTTCTCTGTTTTATCATTCTAATAAAATGAAATAGTTGACGAAAGCACACGTATAGGTAAATTAATTACTGTTTGATTTTTCATGTATTCTTGTTCATAGACTTGTGCTAAACTCATTTTACTTTTTTCGTGTTCAAGTAAAATTTCTTTTTTATACGTTGGTGCTTCATTTTCATGTGGCTTCTTTTTTCGTTCAACATCATCAAATACTTTATCACGTATACGTTGTTTTATCAAATCTTCAATTGAATCGGTTGTTTCATTTGTTATTACTGGTGCTAGAATAGCGACAAAAATGAATCAAGTAATAAGTGTATCCATCAACATACGTAATCGAGTTGTTCGATCATATTGCAAATATTCTTCAAGTAGACTGTTTTCTGGTCGCTTATGACCCTCGATTTCTCCAGTCAATTGCCATGCTTTAGCACTTAACATATCTTTTTCAATTGATTTAATATGACGTTTCAACTAAAATTAGTTCAATAGATAAATAGGAGATTATTGAAAAAGAACGCCGAAGAAAAGACGAACAAAGCATGACTATAGTATTTCAAAGTACTGATGTCACCATTGGTCTCTACTGAATCAAATAGCATTTTTATGATCAATTTCTCAAATACCAGTCTTATTTCGTTTCTGACAACAAATTACTGAACAAGCATTGAACCTTGCAGCTACCATCGAAAACATTACTCGTGATGGATAAATCGAATTCATTTGAAAGTTCCACATCTCAAAAGCGAAGTATTATTTTTGGAATTTTCTAGAAACAAGTATTAAATTGTCATGAAGACGGTTACTTTACTACAACTTCTGCTAATCTCAGTGAAGCTTCTTTGTGATTACAATAAGATTCAAAATGGTACATATTAGTTGAAGTGATTTTCTAGTTGGCATTACGTGATGTATGATATAAAAGTTAGTAGGTCGCTAACACAACAAACCAGTCATCTTGTACAAAACAATTTTACAAGATTCAAACGTGATATTTACAAAAATTTGTTGTTTTTCAAATTCTGATTTATTTTCAAGATTCATATTATCTTCATCGTTGTCGTCTTCTTCTTCTTCTTCCTGTCTAATTTGATCAACATGAACATGATTGTTGTCTCTAAAAACAAAGTTGACTATAAAAAAAATTGATATTAAAGTAAAACATATAACACACATTTCAATTTTTTCCTTTTTGTTTTTCTTCTTTTGTTTCGTGTCGGTCGGTGGATCGAAAAATTCATCATAAGTCGCAATTTCCTAAATGCAATCAGTATAACACTTGTTTACTAGAATATATTGCCTCGTTTTAAACGTTACGTTTTCTTCATCAATAGATAAATCATCGCCATCTTCATCGTCATCGTCTTCAAGATCATCGTCTTCATTTATCTTTCGATTAGATCTAAAGAAATATGAATAACTTTAAATTGTTTCTTTTCGATCAAGAGATTTTACCTTGACATTTCCTGAAAATCTTGTTCATCAAGAAATTTATTCAAAGAATTGGAGTCGAAAAATCTACAAATTCTATTCTACTTAGATCAAATAGATTATTATTATTATTAGATTGTCATACGTCACAGATTTTTTCTTTTTCTTTGGAAGTTTTTTTGTTTCTACTGATTCATCTTCGTCATCGTTGTCTTCTTTTTCAATAGTCTCTTCAATTAATGGTGGTCTCTCTGGAGATGGTGATCGAAGTAAAGTACCAAATGTTTTCTGTTTAGTTTTATTTTTAACAATAGTTGCTAGAAATGGTTTAAATCGAATATCATTGATAGATTTAAGTTGTTGATAAATTTGTTCGGCTTCAAAACCACGTACATGTACTGACACTGGTGTAACTGTACTGAATGATGATGGTAATAAGGAACATTTTAAATCAGAGAAATGTTTTACATAATTAGCAAATGATTCCGAACGTTGTTTATCAGTACTAGTAATTCAAAATAAGAAGATACAATGAAATTGAAAGCATGCGGTTCAATTTTCTTACATGATAAAATCTTCAATTTTAGTTAAATATGAAAAAATAAGATCATCATTACGTTGTTCATTAGATTTCGATACAGGTGGATTAACCATCTATAAAAATAGTAATTGAATATTAATTTCGTATGATAATAACAATTCTTAAGAAAATGAAAAATTTTCAATTCAATTCATATAGAGATATTGATGCATGCATATGCATGTATGATATGTATGAAAAAGAAGCTAATACTATAATTGGTTGATGAGAGAACGTCATTCGTTTCATTGTGTCAACAGATGACGTTAGCTGGAGATCTGGTTGATCATTCTAACATTAATTATTTAAGTATAACGGTCTAATATCGGACGCCATAGAAAATTTATTTCTTCAAATCTTGGAAAAGATGAAGTAATCCATGATAAAACTATACATTCATGCTGCAGTAAAGAAAAGAAAAGATACTGATGCTGTATCTAATAAACTTTTAACAGTATTACTTCCAGTACCATAGGTATCACACAGTGTTTTCTAAAGAGAAGAGATCCAAAAACGACTTCTAATCAATATATTTATGCATGTAAAAATAATAAAGAATCCAATCAATACAACTCATTCATAAATTCTAGTTGTTGTTCTGAAAATATACTATGAATCGAATTGTGGCATTAGTGGAGAAGAAAATCTTAGAGTGATTGGCCTATTAGAGAATTTCTTCTTCATAACTTAGTCAAAGTGAGCTTCTAGTGTCATTGATCTAAAAGGCTTGCCGAGTCATCTTTAATTTTCAAGAAATGTTTTACAGTGAAATTACATATGCTTGACACTTGACTTATACGCATAAAAAAGAATTATTGATTACTCTTATTCAGAAATAATCCATCTTTTCGGAGTACACTTTCACGCAGTGAACTATAGGTTTACGTTAAAAAATTTTATTTGGTAAATTTAATTGACTACAATTAGTTTTTGTCAAATTGATAGCTGATATAACCAGTATCTACAAACAAATGTTTACAAAACAGCTTCTAATGCTACAACAAAGTATCTGTGGCATTAAATTCCCTTCTATAGTGACATACAAGTTACTGGATGACCTAATGAGCTTATCGAGTGAGCTGAAAAGTGATCAGTGTTAGATAGTAGTTATGGACGAATCCGTAGTGCCTGGAAAACCGTGTTTCGATATCCACTTGCTTTTTGATGGTCATCATTTGGAAGACACACGGCATGTCGGCATCTTCAAATGCCAATCTGTATTGATTCTTAGAATCGATTTGTCTGCCTCTTCAAGAACCGACAATCGGCGTCATACTGAAAATGGCTGTAACATAGAAGAAATCATTACAGGGCTGATAGAAACCGATAGAAGATTCATGCATGCCTTTGCAAGAAGAAAAATGGCACATAATATTGACCTCTGAATTGATTCCAGCCTTTTTTACGCTGCTGCAGGAATCGTTTGCGACGATCTTTCTTATACTTGAAGAATTATTTAATGTGAATACCGCATATTGAAATGTCTTTGGGACTCTTTCTTGTTGCCTTTAAGAATACAATCTATTGGATATTTGTTGAGCAATAACAATACACTTATGTGGACCTCTTCTTGTTTGAAAACTTCATTACTTGAAGAATATCGTATTGCACTTACGAGAGCCCCGAATGCCATATTCTTCGTTTTATGGTCCGTGTCTATTGCTTGTGAAAGGAAGAATACAAAGTTCGTGTGATTATTTTTGAAAAATCTCAGACAATAATTTTCCTCCTCTGTTCCCAGGTCGTTCCTTCCGCAGCCCGGAACTCGTTGGACTTATTCATACCTGGAACCTGAATATACCGGTAATTTCCAAAAACCGGCAATTTTCTGGAAATAACTTGACACATCCAGGAACCTCTAACGGAACAAGGGAAAGTTCCGCCAGGTCCAACCCGGAGAAAATGAAACTCCCATAAAGAGGCAATGGAAAGTAGGCGGAATCGACAGTCTTCCAACCAGATTTTTGAAGATTATTTATGCTTGAAAAATCATGCCTCCGCTAGAAAAAAAACTCACATCAAATATAAAATTCTTACTTATATCATTCCTACGTACTCGAATCAGTATTTTAAGAAAAAAGAACTTTAAAGATCTTTTCATAGGTACTTCAGTTTAAGGACTGTGTCGATCAGATGCATTCTCTATCAAACTTTTATGGATTCGCGGTAAAATTTTAGATGTGCTAGTAAGAGTGTTATTGTTTACAGTACATTTCAATAAGTCTCTTTCATAAAAATTTATGAATCCTAGGTTATATTTCGAGACCTTAGATGCGTCACTTACCTTGATTGAAGACTCAGCAAAGTCTCAAAACGCTGATGTTTAACATGTGTGCTGTCGTTGCACGTAGCGTTTTCGGTTTGCAAAAGTCTAAAAATAGGATTTTTAGGTCATCCAACCTAAAATTCCCAATTTTGCGACAAAAACGTTTTTAGAGAAAAATTTATACTGTTTGACTTGAAGTTTATTTGTTCCCAGGGAATCTTCTGGTGTTCTTCGAGGCTTTTAAAAAAAAGAAGCGGAAAGCTGACTTTGATACACGGCAAGCTTGCTGAGTAAGTCGAAGTATTAGCGCTGTTTTGGAAGCGACCAGATGAGTTTTTGTGAGCTTAGCGAAAACGGTCGGATCTGGACCGTATGCGGTCGGGGTTCGGAAACGGTCTTTTCTGTCGATGGATCCCGTGTATGAAACGGGAACCGTATCCATGGATACGTTCCGGTGCCCGGAATCGGTGGGAACTCAGCAGAAACCGGAAGGCGGAACCGATTTTGGAAACCCGCTTCCGGAAATTGTGGGACTAATACTGGATTAGGCCGGTTCCAACCGTACGTCTTCGATCTGGGTCCTCAACTCTTACGTCGAGGTATTCTGCGGTTGGTTGATGGGGGCCACTAGGTAAATCAATGCATTGCCTACATGATAGCGTCAAAGGTGAAGAAATCTACCGGGTATGACTCGAACAAGTAGTGAATGATACTGACAGAGCGAATTACTTGCATCAGCTCAGACTGATGAAAGATGAGCACGGTGAACACATACAGGCGTTTGACTCATACGAAAAGAATGCATTGGGATTAAAGAAGGAGTGCAAGATTCAGATCTTTTATAGTTTGGCTATTTCATACAGCAAAATCGGCTTGGTATTAACCAATATGAACGAGTACTAGAAATCACTTCCACTTTACGGAAAAGCACTGGATGTCTTCCAGAAAGAACTTCCTCCCAGTCATCCCTCGTTGGCTACTTCTTGCAATAACATGGGTTCAGTGTATGACAGCATGGATGAGTACTCGAAAGCACTTTTTTTACGAAAAAGATCTGAAAATCCTGAAGAGAACCCTCCCTCCGAATTATCCTGATTTGGCTGCTTCATACAGCAAAATTGGCTCGGTCTCTTCCTAGATGGGCGAGCACTCAAAAGCGCTTACATATTTTCTAAAAGCGCTGGATATTAACTCGAAGACACTGCCATTCATACATCCCAATATCACTAATACTAAGAATTGAATTCAGTTGGTGAAAAAAAAGTTTTAGTACTATGTGTTTCTGGCTTTTTGTAGACTGCCATTGAGTAAACTGGCTACTGTGAATGTAATTTGCGAGGTTATTATTAGTCACTCGTGCAAGACCAAGATTAATACCAGCATCCTATTGGTTTTACACATTGGACACTGTCGCTAGTGGTTGGATTGTAAACAAGGCGGACGAAGATGAACACATCCCATATTATGAGCGGCATATACACGTAGTATACTTACAAGAGAATGGTCTTTCCATAAGTGTCAAGAGAACGTAAAGTGAAACATAGAGGGTGATGTTCCTGTTCTACTGTTTTTGTGAAAATAGAAAGCAATGGTTTTGCTTTTGGTAGAAAATTTTTACTATCAGACAGAACATGCAATAAACTGTGCAAAATTCATTGTATGTTCTGAGAGTAGGGAACGGAAGTAAAGTAGAATTGCACTCGTTGTTTAGTGTTACCCACCGATGACACAGTTTAAAAAATCCAGAAAAAGACAATGAAAAGTAAATCGTTAAGACATGAAGATAAATTGGAAGAAGGGAGTTTGATCATTTTGTCTATGCGGTGACAATTTTACAGAGAAGAGATGATAAATCGAAGGGGTGATTTCCTTATCTTGAATTGTTATCTAATGTGGTGTCTACGCGATGAACGCACTCGTTTTATAGAAATTAGCAGGTTGCCGTACCTCATAGGCATCGACTCAGTCTAAATATGGCAATCTTCGATTAATCGGTTTCACACTTGATTAATACTTGAGACATACTAATCTAGCTTCTGCTTCTTCTTCATTCAAATTTCTAAACACATCATGTCAACATGCAATCTGTATTCGACTGATAAATTATTTTTTTACGATCCTCCAATTTTCATTCATACTGGATAATTAGGCAGGGTGATTGATTCCACGTTTGCCTTTATAAAAATTCATGAATCTTTAAAGATGATATATGAGTATCGACAGGTACAGCTTATTTACACCATTAGCCCAATTGATGGAAATTTGGCAGTTGTCGTGACCACATTCTGTCTCAGAAAACAAAATAGCAATCATCGAGCATAGCATTCGATCGATCGGAAAAAATAACTTAACATTGATGAATAATTTCTCTTGAGCCAAAAGACACAGTGCGTTATTGATAAAAATGGAAATTTTACATCTATACTCATACGTTGGACTGAGAAAACAATCGTCCCTTACTCAAGCCTAGGGACCATAGTATCCATTTAGATAAAACAGGATTTTCTTTGACAGATATCGCACTAATATAGTACAATTTTAACATTTTCATACTGAAAGTAATTAAGCATTTGATTTCATCGAAAAACAGAGGGTTGATCTCGATATGCGTTTCCTCCATATTCACACATCCACTCCCAATCTTCCGGAAATTTGTTTTGATAGAATTATATGAGATAAAGCAACAAAACCAGACTTCCAGATTACATTTCTCCAGAAATCCAAAGTGCTTGAATAGCTGAAATATTAGCAATCCAATGCAAATATAGTACGTGATATATAACTCTCGTTGGCTACATGAGATTGATATGAAGCACTTTGAGGGAAGTCGGAACTTTGATCAACCCTGTAAGCAGCAAGCACATATAAAATGACTTAAGACAAAACACATGGTAGGAATATTTTTTTCCACGATGAAAACATAATATTGAGAAAATAATAAAAAGAGTGTTACATGATATCTTAATGAAAAACTAGTTGTTTTTGTATTTGTTAACTGCATGCAAAGTTCCCCTTCGAAAAAACTATTTCTGTTATGGTGCAGAAATAAATATTCATATTCAAAAACGATACTACTATTCATTACAAGATCTTAAATCTTGATTTAGTAATCAATCATTTCTATTAGATGAAGATTGCTAGACGTAAGCTGAGTCTTTGCTCTTCTGAGACTTGTTGGACTTTTCAATCTTTTTAAAGGTTATTTTTCTTATTTGACTGATCTAATAATTCCCGTATCATTTTTCGTTCTGTGTCTAACCTTCCTTATTAATCATTATTTTAATGTGGTACGTGGGAGGATATTGTATTTCCATGTTTCTCTTGTAGCGTACTTGTTATTTTGAAAAGATAAAAATCCGAATCATGAATTGCATATTTTTATTCACATACAAAATCACAACAGCCGTGTTTTCAGAGTGTGGCTACAAATAGAAATCAGAAATGGCCTCTGCATTTAGATTACCTGATCTTCAGCGACATCGTAATTTGCAATTGTTCTGAAACTCAGTGTTCAGTTCATTGTCTGAAGAAGAGAAGAATGGCAATTACATACACATGATAAAGATAACATTACTGAGAGCATCTCATACAATGGGGTATAGGATTTCAATCTGAGATCGGTACAAAAAACGACCCATCGTTTCAAAAAGAAATGTCAGACTACACTGTAAAAAAAAGGGCACATTAATATACCCTTTAAGGGTTTATGAAAATGCAACGTATAATAAACCCTTTTCCCGTTTATGAAATTTTTCATAAACCCTTTAGGGTATTTTAAACATGACGATAAACCCTCGAAGGGTTTATTATACGTTGCATTTTCATAAACCCTTAAAGGGTATATTAATGTGCCCTTTTTTTTACAGTGTAGGGGATCTTTCAGATTATTCACTACAATGATTAAATCTAAATTCTGAAATCATTTATATGCTAGCACCCCTATGGGTATTGCCTTTTTTGGATGGGGTTTTAGAGGGTCTGCGATGAACTCAATTGAGCTCAGATTTCAGAATTCAACTAAATTCAGAATGCAACTGAATTTATCGAAGACCCTCGAGAACCCACAGCCCAAGAAAAACATACCCATAGGGGGATATACATATATATGAATTCATCGAAGATTTGCATACATAGGAATTCAGAATTCATTCGAAATTGTTTTCTTGAGTTATTTTCGGTGGTCGTTAGCTGAATGATAGAGAACAATTTCAGTTCATCTTGGAATGAAAGTCGTTGGAGTGATGTCGAATACGGAAGTTTTATTTTAGGTCCAAATTCTGTCTAACAGACTGGGTGTGGAAAGGCGAGGTGTTTTTTATTTCAGTTTGAAATGGCATACCCCAAGGACTCGAACACCGACGAGGTCGAAAAGACACAAGTGAAAATTGATGAAGATTGCAAGGGTTGTTCAGAATATATGGTCCAAAATGACGAAATTGGTGACCTGAATACACGCTACATTAAACATGTTCCGCTTAAGAAAGATCACAAGAATATTCATCCACGTGCAGAAAGATTTTCATTGCCCATTCCACTCGTTGTTACAACATCATTAACTCAAGAATCGGATCTAGATGAAGATATTCTTGAAGATCTGCGGAAATCTGGCGATTTTCCGGACGTCTATTATACACAGGAAATTCAGTACCAAGACAAAACCTTTGCTGATATCATTGATCAGGCTATACAAGGAATTTTAAAAGAAGGCATATCTGAAGATAAAGAAGAAGAAGCACGTCAGCTTTCGGACCGTTTCTTGGCAGTCAGACATTTTGGCAACGACGTCATTGCAAACAGATTCAATCTTCCAGTGAAAGTTGGTGAAACTTGTGTTCAACTCTATACAAAGGATACATTCTGGTTCAAACTAATCAATCGTGTCTGTCGCGATCCCACCAATATTACTCTTGAAAGAGTTAAAACATTGGGACCGTTCTGTTATTTACTTGAATTGTATTTGATGACGTTCAGTACAGATAACATTCAAACAGTCTACCGTGGTATGAATCTCACTGATGAACAGCGTCAAGAGTATATGAAGAAGAAAGTGATTTTTAAGTCTTTTACTTCAACAAGTCGATGTCGAGAAATTGCAGAAGTGTTTGGAAATACACTTTTAATTATAGATTTAAATGTTAAAGATCCTGAAATGGATACAACTGTTCTTTGTGGTGCAGACATCTCATGTTTATCTGAGATTCCCGATGAAGAGGAATTTTTAATTTGGTCTTCAGCAGAATTTAGTTTTGTTGACTATAAATATGACAAGGGCAATCAGAAACATAGTATCTATTTGAAATCCGCGGTGTTGGAATGACATTGGTAAAATGATTTATGTCATCACCCTAATGACTAGTACACATGGTGCCTCTCAATGTTTTTCATCAGACTGAAAGTTTTTCCAATTATTTAATCTAGAGACTCAGCTTGCAAGTGTAATCTCCTCAGATATTTAAGTATTCCTATAGTGCATGCGATTGTCACTTTTTATACCTTCATCGGAAATAAAAGCTACAATTTCCTCTTGCGGTGTAAGTGTGAATATCCCTTTCAAATCCATCCGCACATACCCACACCTTCCATGCTTATTTATATGAAAATAAATTGGCAAAAAAGACTCATGTGTTGGGAGGTTCAATAATTGAGTAACAAATGCCAAAGCAGCCACCACCATTCCATCATTCAAAGGATCAATCGACATGCATCGAGGATCCCTCTCAATCTGAGATGAGAGAAAGAATTAGGTACAACCACCAATGAAATATGCTTATCAAGATTGTTCAAAAGCTCGCGCACTCAACTACGTGTAGTTTTAGTAGAAAAAAAAAGAAATGAAATACACAGACACAACGTCGGTTATAGTTTATTTAATGCCTTAGGATCGGTAACAATCTGTACCTGCAAGAAACATTACTCTTTGTTATAAATCCATGAAATGTATTTGAACGGAATATAAACTAAGTAGGGAGTACCAAGATGATGAAGAAGGGAAGATACACACACATTCAAAAAGATACATGAGCATATACAGTTCTAAGTGAGTCAAGACTCCTGAGTCAAGCATCCCATGTTAATGACTCAAGGAATCCTGACTCAAAAGAGTAAACAAACATACCAAAGATGACGTATCATGACTAAAGGCCATGACACTCTTGATGAAAATATGACCTAATTTAAACAAGGAAATAATGCAGGCCTAAATAATACTTTTTATTTTAGACAAAAACAAACACGACCCGTTAAAACTCCCGAAAAAGTTCATCCTGACGTGTTCCATAGAAGAGAAAGATGTCGAAGAAACCGAACAGCTTTCCTGAAATCGGAGATGATGACTCAAAGATGGCTGGGATAAGTTTCGAGATTAATACTATCTGTGGTTATTTCTTTTGCAAACTTATGCATGACTTGTCGACCCATTTTCATAAACTCTGGAACGATTGCTTCCCAGATCCAGTCATGTGTAGTATAAAATCGATAGTGGGTTCTAGAAGATTATAGTCTGCAAGTTTAGCCTCTAAAAAAGAAGCAGAAAAATTGGTTCTGAAATCAATATAGATCAAGATTATAAAATGTTCACATGCGGTGTGCCTTCCAAACCATGACGATCAAAAAGTAAATGGATATATCGTAACATAGTTTCCCTGTGTTGCGTCGTTAGTCGGTTCAGAGGCGCAACTATTACAAATGCCAGGGACCACAATAATAGATTGTGGCCGAGAATGAAATTGATGAAATAAGATAGACTTGAATTCGGATGAGTATCCGACAATGTATTTGATATGAATAAAAAGGAGATCAGATTAAGCACCTGGGTAAGAGAGTAACTGGCAAGAGTTACGAGAAAAAGGAAATAGTAGAAGTATGCACCAGAGGCACTCGAAGGGTGAGTGTACGATATGAGAAGAATGAATGAAGATATATCTCAATAAGATGAGATATAAGTGAAGAGTTTTGATTTTTAGAATAAAAAGAGAAGAATATGTAGTTTAAGTAGATACGCTCGAATGGCGAGTGAAAGATATTGAAAGAATGAGCATTGATATATCTCAATAAAGAGAGAGATATTAAGTAGAGTGAGTAGATGAAGAAGAAAAAGAGAGAATAAATTATTTTTTTCTGAATTAACAATTTTAGGAGCAAATCAATAAGACAAAAAGGGAGCGAAACTAGAAAGAGAAACAAACAGATGCACACACAACAAGCATAAAGATAACATCAGTGACGATTAGGTCGTCACACCCTGGCACAATGGATTCATCAAAGCTACGATCTAGCACCGATTGCATTTTAGCTCATTCAATAGGCCCTCCACACTTTGTTTTAGCATCAAAAGCTGTTTTGTAAACATTTTTTGTAAATTCTGATGATTTCAAATATCAATTTGACAGAAGCTACCTATGCCATAAATGCCAGACCATTGTTAGCGGTAAACCGTGATATTCGTTAAAACCCCTGGTTCATCTCAGTAAATTGCAATAATGGGAGTCGGTAATCAGATCAGTAAAACCACGGTAATCCGCCGGTTTTTACTACATGGGTAGTCAATAAATTCTAGAAAAGAACATACGTATTGAAGATACATGCATAAATGCACATACCAATTTGAAAGAAGCTAACATTATAATCAGTTGATGGAAAACCTACATTCGTTTGATTGTGTCAGCTAGATAACGTTATTAGTTGAAGATCTAATTGGTCATTTTAACAAGAATAGTCGAACATTGGACGGCATACAATATTTGTGTCTTTAAATTTTGGAGCGGATAAATTAAATAATGAAAACTAATTGGTCAGTTAATGTGAAGTTATTCAAAAGTAATACATGGTGCGTAAGGTACGTATGAGAAAGGTCGAAGAAAAAAATGTTGACGAAAAAAACGCCGAAAAAAAATGTCGATGGAAAAAAAAGTGGAAAAAATGTCGAAAATGAAGATCTTCATGTTCTGCATGAAAAATTATTTTTGTTCAACACAACTGTATTTCCTTGTAGGAAATATGGGGTCTTATCAAAAAATTCATTTGTTTCGTGTATGTGTCTGCAAGGCGAGAAAATCATAATAAAAAAAAGCAATGGAATATCATATTGGTGTTGATTTATTTGTGAAGATTTTGAAAATGATATGATGAATAATGAAGGGAAGCTTCGCATTTGAAAAATTTTACAGACGACCCATTACGATTGGTCGAAGTGGCGGATGCCATTGGATCAAATCGGAAAACTCACGGATCCGATAGGAATCCGTTGGAAGTTGTCTGATTGACCGTGGTCCCTGTCGGAATATCAAGAATTCCGACAAGTTCCGACAGGATTCAATCAGAATTCTTGGGATCTGATTGGGCACCTTCGTCTTGTGCTATCATAGACGATTGCCAATATATCTGTCTAAAGATCTTGAGGTTTGAGACAACAAGATTTATTATCTTATTACATGAACAAAATGTGATTAATACGTCCGAATGATGACTATAATCTTTATTAATTAATCAAAAGCTCGCATAGCTTTTCATAAAAGAGACTCGGTCTATTGCTAGATAGACGGTACTGGTACAAAGTAGTCGATGATTAAAATTAGCAATAGAAAAAATGATAAACGTGTAGAGTTCGAAAGCATGGTTTTAATAAATATAGAACGAAAGAAAATAAATATTGTTTCGTGTTGGCATCTTGAAATTTTCGACATTGTATTCTTCTATATTTTTTTCCTTCGACAAAAAATACTGCGACATTTATTTTTCGACATT
This sequence comes from Rotaria macrura, assembly GCA_900239685.1. Taxonomy (NCBI): domain Eukaryota; kingdom Metazoa; phylum Rotifera; class Eurotatoria; order Philodinida; family Philodinidae; genus Rotaria; species Rotaria macrura. Next base: position 7,718 of record OENT01001158.1, on the reverse strand, counting down.
TTCTTCTTTGACATGTTTTCCATCGGTCTTTTGCCATCCAACCATGCATAAGAACTGATCCATGACAAAAATATAGTCATGTTGCACTGAAGAAAAAGTACCAACAGAGATATTTCTAATCACAACTTTAATAGTATTGCTGCTAGTGTCATATATATTAGTGTTCTTTAAAGAGAAGACATTCAAAAATGACTTCTAATCAATCTATCTAAGCATCCCAGGTCCATCAAAACGGATATCCGTTACGGACCGTTGAGTAGACGCAGTTATACGGACCGTAACATCATTAAAATAGGCCTGTATACTGCCGTATTTTCACAGTATACGATCCTTTATTACTGTGCCCAGAGATAGTACCGTATACGGAGCCGTATACTGTGAAAATACGGCCGTATACAGGCCTATTTTAATGATGTTACGGTCCGTATAACTGCGTCCACTCAACGGTCCGTATCGTTCGACCTGGGATGTTCAAATAAGGAAGAATAAAATTGATACAACCCGCATTCACACACTCTGGTTTCTATTATGGAAATATGCTATGAACCGAATCGTGGCAAGGGGTGAAGAAAATCCTGAATAGTAATTGGCCTATTAGCGAACTTCTTCTTGATGTCATAGTCAAAGCGAGCTCCTAGTATCATCAATTGAAAAGGCTTGTCGAGCCACCTTTCATAGACAAGTCGTGGAAATGAATACAGAAGTCATATGTGCTTTAGAAAGAGGCGTTCGCCAATAATTAAAATAGTATTATAGTCGATAGTACCATGATATGTTTTTACAGGACAGAAAAATTTTTATCAATAAAGTACGTCGCATTGTTCTTGCATGCTCATTATTCATTTTCAAGAAATGTTTTACAGTAAATCTACATGAGTAATACTTGACTTTTGATCCGAGATTTTTTGCAAATAATTTGTCTTCATTCATTTAACTGATTTTATCCGTTGAATATATAATTTTGCTTGAGCTCATGATGAACTATAGAATAAAAAGAGAGCTCCTTTTGTTAAAGTTCGTTCTATGAATCATATGAATATTCAAATTTCGAAGTGGCTCTTTGATTGTTGGTGTACGAAAATCAACCCATATCTGGCCATTACACAATGATGAATAGTTAAACGAATATGAAAGATATATGTGCCATTATTGACTAGATATGCTTGTCAAATGCAACTACGCATACGCGACTAGAGATGGGATCGGTTAGCAGTTTTGCCCAGCAGAGATGAACCGGACAGAAAAAAATCTTGAACCAAACGGACTGTCTACATAAGATTAAATTATCGAATGGGGTTAGAAAAAGCGACGTTTGTATTATATTAAGTAAGGTAGTCGTGATTTATACACTAACTATATAACAAATAAACCATTAATAACTAAGAGCAACAATGTTTAGAGAAAATACAGGACGAAAATTATTCATTACGATCCTCTTACTCTAACATAAATTCTTTATCTTTCAAAAAAATTTAAAAAGAATATGTGAGATACTATATACATTACGAGCAGCACGTAATCATTGTATGGTTATTCGTTTTTTTCTTGTCTCACTGAAAACGTACATTAAACTCAAATGAAAAAATTGTATCCATTTTGTCTAATCGAAACGATCTCATCTCTGTTGGTGGCTGATTATTCGAAGTTACATTATGTTAAAATGTCGCCAATCAGTAAATATCAACTAGTACAATATTCTATAGTTGTACAAAAACACTTTTAGTTATGCTATTTTTTGATTTTTTTGCATGCATCTATTACTTCTAATGAATATCAAAGCATTAATACGAATTGAAAGAAAAAAAAACAGTATTATTTATAATACAGATGGCATTGATAATATGAAACTTTTTCATTGTACGAAAGACTATTGAGAAGTTTTGAAAAAGCTATGATCCGTTTTTAATATACCATTTCGATTGGATGATAATCGTGAAGTGTCGCGTTATTTCATAGTCCACATGTTAACATGTTAGAAAAATGAATAAATTAGCTTCCCCAATGACGTACGAGTAGATCCGCTAAACAAATTTGTAATTCGTTTTCTTTTACTATTCAGTATTGTACATCCAGTTACTCGTGTAGTCTATCAGAAGCGTTGTCAATTAACTAGCATATCAGTTAATTGTAATAGAACACCAAATCCATGAAGAAATTTTATGAAACTACTGCAGAGTAAAGACAAGCATCATGAGGTTTCACTTTCGTTCTCAAAATATTCAAAACCAAACGAAGAAGTTGGAGTGCAATTTTGACGCTGTAAGATTTCGTGTGTTTATTTACGAATAGATTATATATGATTGTTTGAAGAGAAAAGATCGTTTCTACTTTAACATTCTTGCAACAAGGGATACATCAAGTTTATAAAGGTCTTGAAAAATCCATGAACATATGAGCATGTACTCTACTACTAATCAAATTAGTTTTTCCTGATACAATCATCTTAGTACAAAATCATTTGAAAGATGTTAATCATCACACGTGAGAGATTCCTAAAAGAAACTAAATCATGTTCCAAAATTGTTATCAAACAGCATAAACGTCTCTTTTCGGATTAAAACACAATTAAATATAGAAAGAATAATTGTAACAGATTTACGATGACGTTGCAACATGTGATACAAAACGAAAAAATGCGTCGACATAATCGTCAAATAAAACTGCCCTCAGCTTGAATACTATACTGAATGACAAAGACAGCAAGTGAATTATGGTGAGTAGCATACTTCAATCGTCATTCGAAATACTGAAATCACACTCTTTCCTTCGCATTACATGTACACAAGCTCCAGACAATCTCTTCACGACGTTTAATAGCTTGTTAAAAGTGTCACAGTTTGGCATGTTCTCTTCTCTGATTTAGGTGAATTTCAAATAGAAATCTGATCTATGAAAATTTGTTTTTTTCTCTCAAAAAGTTAATAGTCTCAGTTTGCAGAAAGAAATATATAATCTGTTGATTCTTTTGAAAAACATTGAGACACTCTTACCAGAATGATCAAACTTATCAAATATTAAACAAGTAGATCAGTCAAAATTCTCAATAAAAACGTCTTCTATGAAACATGAACATTATTCGATTGACTTTATTTTAAATTTGAATATGTTTCTTTTTTAGTATCAAGTCAACTGATTCATATTTGAATATGAGAAATATATATCAACAGACATCTAGTTCAAAGCTATTTTGTGTGTGTATCGCAAAATTTCACAAAAATGTGTCGTTGAATTGACATGAACAGCAAACGAAAAAGAAGAAATGAAACTCTTTGAAGAATTTGACAAATTCATTTGTCATACAGAAAAATAAATAAATAATTCTAGAGAAAAAGAATTCTTTTTTTTATCGACAATCGACTACATTTTTAGGATAGTCACACAGTTGAGTATGTAAATTGAAAATTGTCATGTCTGGACACTCAGTTTTCGATCTAATATAATCAAAATGAGAAAACAAGGAATAAATATTTACATTGTTTCATCGTTCCTTACTTTTTTTGACAATCGATATATCGTCGACAGTTACGCGGATGACGAATTTTTGCAGGATTTGGAACTTGTGCTGGACACGGATCAACTAAATCAATAGAAATATGAAACGAAAACGAAGTCACAATCTTCTTGATCAAAAACTTTTCACACAATTAACATACCACATATTTTATTGTCATCAGGTATGAACTGATGGGAGCATTCGCAGGCTCCATCGCGACATTCAGCATTATCAGCACATTCAGCTGTAGCTCGATCACATACTGCACCTGGATCACCACGACATTTACGTAACGATGGATAATATTGATAGTGGGATTCGCATGTACAAACTGATGGTGTTGTTGTTTTATTACAAATAAGATTAGCTTGACAATCGATATTAGTTTCACATGGAGCTTCATAATCACCGCCTTCAATAACAAAGAGGAAATATAATTTGAAACAAAATTTGATATATCATAAAACAATGTGCACGAGACGAATTATTGTTAAATGTTTTTCTTTTTCTTTTTCTTCTTGAAATAATTCCTAGAAATATTTCTCAACTCAACTAGCTCTTTTCTTTTCATATCACGAATTATCATCTCCATGTGAAAATCGATTTACAAACGAATATACTTACGACATCGTTTTCTATCCTTATCGTATTCAAATTGGCTTTGGCATTGACATCGACGTGTTCCATCATTCATTCCTGAACAGAACATATATCGTTGACAATCTGTATCTTTTGTACACTGCGCATTCAGATCACCAACTAATATCAAATTTCATGATTCTTATAGTTACAATATAAGATACACTTACCACATTGATCTCTTACGAAATCATACATTATAGGACACCGACACATGCCAGGCGTCGATGATCCGTTTTTATGACATATGAATGGACGCTCGCATCCATCATCGTTATCGCATGATTCGCCATATCGAGCAACTAGATAAATACATGGAAAAGAAAAATCTGTTGTTGTCATTTTTTTCTTGATAATACTATTGATTGAATTATTTTTCACGGTAGACTATTAAAAAGTAAAGAATCAGAGGGTGAGAGCTCGAAGCAAGTAAGTATGCGTTGAAGAATGCTTAGTAAAAGAAATTCAATGAACACTAGTGTTTTATTTGTTATTTGTATTTGCATAATAGAATGTTCGTACGTTGTTTTTCTGTGCTTGTTGTCAATTGAATATTAGTAGTCAATAATGATGTATGAATCATATTTGTTGATATAATCGTATCGATAGTCGTATCCGATATTAAGATTTGCTGTTCACTCGATTGTAATGCTAGATATTGTGCATGAGGAAACAGTGATAAGTATAGTGTGTAAATTCATTAAAAAGTGTATAGTGAATCTTGCAAATAAAATAGACTCAACAATTATGTTTACCTCCATCACTGGTACCAATCTTAGTTGTATTTACGGCTCGATAGATAATCGGAGTTCGTCCTAAGAATGAGTATTACATTTGTAGATATTTGTATTTATGAAGAGAAAGAAAAATATAGGTATTGAGTAGTTAGACGAAAATCTATCCTGTTTTTTAATCGTTTTCTTTTCATCGAAAACTGAATAGATATATGTATGTTTATCTTATTTCTTTTTCTTCTTGTATCAATGAAAGAGAATTTCTTCTGAAAATAATGAATGACGTCTTACCTTGAAATCTCCATGATAGAATAAAAATACCAATAAGTAGGCCAAACATGATAATAGCAAATACAATAAGGAGACAAGTCAATAGTCGACGTTCTTTTGATAGTTGATTGAAACGTATCCGTAGTCTGCAATGATCGGATTTTGTTTCAAGCAATGTTGGTATTGATGATGATAATGATAAAACATGATCAGTCATTTATACTGACTGCATGACAAAATTCAAAGATGCCTTTCAAATATCACTTTAGCCGACTGTTCGAATAAATCAGTAAGTTTATTCGTTTCTTTTCTTGCTCACTTTTTATGTATGTATTCTTTCGATGGTCTCTATATGAATGTGTTTAGTTGGATGCCAAGACAACGTTCTCTCTCTTTTCTCCTCATATATGAATGTATGCTCAGAATAAGTGAGTTCATCTAACTCAAGAAAAAAAGTATATTGACAGAGCAAAGTATTGTATATAATCTCTCTTAGAAAAAAAAAACGAAACAAAACATGTCATGTCATGATGTAAGAAATTCTTTCTTCTGTCTTTTTTTTTGTTTCTTATTTAGTTTCATTCTACCTTTGAAGCTGTTCATGAATAGAAACAGTTGAATCTGTTGATGTAAGAATTGTTGTACGTGATCCATTTTGTTTATTATCATATTCAGTATTGTTTAATGTTTGAAATAGATCTGTTAATGGTACAATACGATTTTCTTGATTGTTAAATATTGATGATGAAATGAATGTATTTTTTTGCTTCATCTTATGATCTCTTGTTATATCAGACATTTGTGATGACGAGTGTTGTCGTTGAACGTTAACTTGTTCGTTATAAGAGTCGATTTCTTTTTGTTCCTCTTTTATACTATGACGAGTGGCCTTATCATCTTCATCATCGTCATTGACTTTATATTCTTCATTTTGTTCTCTTTTTTCTTTCTCGACATATTCAAAATTAAATATGAATTCTGTTTCTGTTGCTTTGTCACTGAATTCAACATGTTGTCGAACAGATTGCATCGACTGTTTCTGTTCACCATCAACCATACTTGTATCATATTCATGATGCAACTCAATTTGAGGACGTGCTAAATTAACTTGTACAGCTTGATCACATCGTTCTATATTTATACGACTTATTATTGGTTCACTAATTTCTGTGCCAATACATTTATCATCAAAACTATCATGAATAATTTTTATTTTGTTATCTTCATATTTTTTTAATGAAAGACAACTTGATGAGAGAACAGGCAATTGAACGAATGATTGAACACGTTGCAATGGACCACGACTTTCATGAAGACTCTTGTCTGAAGAAGTCATTGATTTATTAAGAATTTCTCTTTCATTCGATTGATGTTGTTTTTCAGTTGGCATTCGTTCGGAAGTACTGAATCGATCTGAATCAATAGAAAACATAGATACAGCTTCATAATCAATCATCTTTTCATATTCTTTTGTTGATTTTATTTTTTGTCGTCGTCGTCGACAACGTCGACGGTGATTTTCAAATTTTTCTTGTATGTATGGATATCGATGGCCAAGATATGCATCTCGAGCATTCAGCCATCGTTTCAAAGCTTGTTGTGACAGCTTAGGAATATGTATGCTGGGCGTAGGAGGACGACGATTTGAATGTGATAACAAACTTCTATGAGATTTCGGACTACGAGAATCAGTTAGACGTTTAATTTTCGATTTACGAGCAGAAAGACGATATTCGGCACTTCTCAAGCTTAAATTTTCTATCCCTGAAATTTTTCAAAAGAGAAAATAAACAAAAAGACTAGATGAATACTTTGAATGAATTTTTGTATGAAAAAATAAACACTCACGTTCTTTCAATTTAGCTGTACTTATACGTTTCGATGAGGATGATGAATTTAAATCTCCACTAGGCGTCAATGGTTTTCCATGCGTGTGTTGATGACCATGATCATCCATTACTGTTGATTTTCGATTGCGACTATGACGACAGACCCAATTGTCTGGTTGCCATGCTGCTGGTAGTTTAACTTGCTGTCGGTTTTCATGCATGTTGTACGTACACATACTAACTTTCGCACAGATGATGTTGAAGATAGTTCTCCCTGCACCCTACCCATCTTATCTATTCTCTTCTTTTCTTCACCTGCTTCATAGACAAAACTTTGTTTCTGTTACATATATGTATTGGAAAGATCAAGTTACACAAATGCATAGAATCTATTCAGATGTCCTTCATACCTAACAAATGAATCGACCAAAGAATGAAAAAGACAAATATATGAGGCATTAAAATCGAGTGAAATTTTCTAAATTCTCAATCACATTAACACACAAATAGGTTCATAGTTAAATCAAGCTTGAAGATTCTCTGGAACAAGACACCACCTCATTATCACAACTAAACATACATAAAATGATATATCTAATGATGAAGCAGTATTCGACATGGTTCGAATAGATTGTCCGATGCTCGTAACAGAAACTCTTGCCGTTGAAGTTTCATAGTTGAATACTGGATCGTCGATCATTGAGTCGCGCATACCAGGCTCATAATTTCCACAAAAACCATTCAAAATCGGCT